>BMAO01032351.1:0-229815 GCA_019973975.1 Trichonephila clavata | reverse complement strand
ATGGTATATCTTCAGTGGGCTCTTCTTCAATTTTAAGCAGTGGGCTCCTCGATAAGCAATCAGCATCCTGGTGCTTTCTTCCGGTCTTGAAAAACTATTTCCACATCGTACTCTTGAAGACGCAAAGCCCACCTTGCTAATCGCCCAGATGGATCTTTTAGATTCGCCAACCAGCATAAAGAGTGGTGATCTGTTACCACTGTAAATGGGTGGCCAAAGATATAGGGTCGGAATTTACTTATCGCCCAAATAACTGCTAAACATTCCTTCTCTGTAGTCGAATAATTTTTCTCGGATGTTGAAAGTGATCGGGATGCATAAGCAATAGGCCTTTCAAAACCCACTCTGTATTTGTACGAGAATAGCACCAATGCCATAACCACTGGCGTCAGTATGTATTAAGGTTTTAGCTTCTGGTTTTAAAGAAGCCAAGCACAGGATATCTCGTCAGCAGTGATTTTTAAACGGATGAATGCTGATTGATGTTCTTCTTTCCATACAAATTTAACATCTTGCTTCAATAATTCGTGCACGGCCTGGCGATGTCGCAAAAATTATGGACAATCGGCGATAATAAGAGCAGATCCCTAAAAAGCTTCTAACTTGCGTAACGGTTTGGGGGGTTGGAAATTCTAGAACTGCTTCGACCTTCCCTGGATCTGGACGAATTCCATCTTTGTCCACTAAGTGACCAAGAATCTTAAGGCTTCTTTGACCAAACGACACTTTTTATGGTTCAGTGTCAATCCAGCATCTCGTATGCACTGAAGCACCATCCTCAATCTCAAAAGATGTTCTTCGAAAGAGGCAGCGTAGACAACGACATCATCTAGATAACATAGACAGTGCTTCCACTTCATCCCTTTAAGGATTACTATCCATCATTCTTTCGAACGTGGCTGGGGCGTTACATAACCCAAATGGCATAACCTTAAATTGGTATAATCCATCCGGAGTAATAAAAAGCCGTCTTCTCTCTGTCTCTTTCATCGACTTCAATCTGCCAGTATCCAGACTTAAGGTCTATTGTAGAAAACAAGCTTGCACCCGAAAGGTTATCCAAGGCATCGTCAATCCGGGGTAAAGGGTACACATCCTTTTTGGTAATTTTGTTCAAGCGACGGTAATCCACACAGAAACGCCAGGATCCATTTTTCTTTTTCACCAGAACAACTGGGGATGACCACGGACTCTCCGAATGCTCTATGATGTCAAGCTTCAGCATTTGATCAACCTCTTTTTGAATTATTCTTCTCTCTTCAAAAGACACTCTATATGGCTTTTGCTTAATAGGTTGGCAATCGCCGGTGTTTATCTTGTGTTTTTACTTTACTCGAGACTCTTATTTTTGTTCTCAAATCAAAAACATCTGTAAAGTCGTTAAGCAACTTCAAAAGATCTTTCTGTTGCGCCTCACGCAGTTCCGGGTCTACAAGGCATTTGAATTCTTTCACCGACTGTCTAGGGTGCTTCATCTGTTTTACTTCGATTTTGTCAGCATTCTCGTTCAAAGAACTTACCAATCCATCCTCAATATCCGTCATTTCGGCTATACACATGCCAGCTGGTATTATCTGTGGCTGAGAGGAAACTGTTAGCAATCCAAATATCTATTTTACCATTCTGGAGTGTGGCTATTGTAGCTGGGACTTTTAGCTGTTTTGTCCATTCAAAATTCTTCATTCCAGTAACTATAAACCTTTTCTAAGGTCTGGTGGTCTTTAGCCAAAGCGGAAATCTTTCTTATAGAGTTTCCTGGAATGACAACATCACTGACCGCATATAAACCAGAATTTACTTCATTCATTTTGAGATCATTTGGAGAGACTTCTCCAATCTGAAGTTCACCTGATCCGCAATCAATAATGGCATCAGTTGCTTTGAAAAAGTCCCATCCCAATATGAGATCATGACTGCATTGCTGGAATACCAAAATTCGAAAGGTTGCACCACTCCATTCAAGTTCACTCGCAACATGCATCGTCCTATAGCTTCTACAACCTTACCACAGGCAGTTCGAAGAATCGGGTTGTGTTCTGAAAACATGGGCGTCCTTAGTTGCGTGCGTAACTGTTCGGAAACTACTGAATAATCAGCTCCTGAATCAACCAAGGCATTAACGATATGCCCATTGACAGTTACGGATACAAAGTTTTTGACTAGTTTAGCAGCCGTGTATACTGGAGGGTTTTCGTTTTATTGCGGCCTTACCTCCCACGCAGGTCGCATGCCTTAGTTTTCCTCACTGGACCTAACAGGTGAGCGACGAGATGGAGATCTTGATTGGTGGCGTTGTGGATTGCGTCTAGGGTACGGCGAATTACTTCTGTAACGCTGGTAATTAGATTCAGGATCGCGGCCGTAATCAGAAAGAGAGTCGGAATCCCAGCGTTCTGACTGGTCTAATTGCCTTCTTTGTCTTGCTGCGTTAAAAACACGTCGTCTATCACGGCAATATCTAGTCACGTGACCCGGTCGTCCACAATGAAAGCAAATTGGTACGTTATCTGAAGTACGCCAAAGGTCAGTCTTCCTTCCGGTATCCTGTTGAGTTGGTCTGTTTTCTTGTCGAGGTCTCGGCCTTGGTCTCCAGGAACTTCCGCCAGTCCTTTGAGTTCTGTAAGGGGAAGGCGTAGGTTTTTCTCGAGAGAGTGGAGCCAAATTGCTTCGAACTTCTTCTCGGATAATTGATTCTAAATTGCTTGGCTCGTCGTCTATACATGTTGCGATCCGTGGAGTACTTTCTCGATTTCTTCTTTAACAATCCTTCGAATTAGATCGCTTAGATCTCCTTCATTGGCCATTGACATGGGTGTAACATTAGGTAGTCTCTCATATCGTAGCGGCACAACTCGTCTTTTTCTCATGGCATCCACTTCACGGCAACACGTAACAAATTTATCTACTGTGCTAACTTCTCTGTTTATCAGTACCTGGTAGAGATTTTCAGCCACCCCTTTCATGAGATGCGATATCTTTTGATCTTCTGGCATATTTTTATCTACTTTCCTGCATAATGACAATACGTCCTGAACGTAAGACTCATGCGTTTCGCCAGGACGCTGAGCCCTTGTTCCTTAATAATCCTTCTGCAAAACTTTTTACGTCCTCAGGCTTTCCGAAAGTCTCTTCAAAAAGTCTCTCGAAGTCTGTCCAACTTTTCAATCGATCTTCATTGTTGTCAAACCACAACCTTGCAGTTTCCGCTTAGATAGAACACGACATTTGCAAGACGTACTGTTTCATCCCAATTGTTGTAGTTAGCAATCCTCTCGTAATCATTTTTTCCATTTTTCAGCATCTTCGGTATTCAAGCCAGAGAATGAACAAGGCTCTCGTGGCAGCTGATAAGGTAACATACATAGATGGGATTGATGATGTTGCCTTGTCTTCCGTTTCACCTTCCGGCATTCTTTTTACAGTTCGGACTCGGCAAGGTAGCAACCCGTATTCTGGAGGTAGCCCTTGGAGCCTTCGACTTTCTCTGATATCCGTTGTTGCCGATGGCTATCGTTACCCCGCGCCTCCACCAAAATGTCGCGTAGAAAGGAATAAGGCGATGTTATCCAATACACAATTTATTTTGTCGTAGTGTTTTACACGGGCAGCATCACAACTGAAGACCTATCCAGCTGCAGTACTTTTATAAACCTGGTGGAGGGTTCTAGAATAACCACCAGGGGAAAGATTAACATAAATTCAATTTACATAATTTGCAAATGTCCATAATAATAAATAACGAAAGTCATGATCGAATTTAACAAACAAATATCTGGGAGGCTCGAACCCGAGCCACTTGCATTGTAGAGCAGTGCTCTAACCGTTCGGCCACTCAGAGCGTATCAGTTTGTGACAATATTTTAAGAAAGAATTTATTGTTAAAAATAAATAAAATTAAGTTAAAATAAAATAGATTACATTTATATATATATTAAAGTAATTATAAAAAATTAAGAAAGCAGTAACTAACTTGATAACTAAGAAATTACTGATGATCAGAGCTTTGAAAATTTATTTGCGATTCCCTCGGCCAATAGGGGCCTCGGGAGGTTGTACTGCCCACCCAATGGGGTAACAGCTACTCGTGACCTGTTGTGAGTGTGATAGTGTTGTGTGAGTTAAATGAGTTCGTGTTCTCCTTTCCCGCGTGGAGAGAGGGAGCAACCTGATTGGTTGTTGAGCTAATGTGGTGACTTCGGTCCCGAGAGGGGTACCGTCGTTGTGTCCGGGTGTGATAATTTCTCATATATCTCTCAAAACTGTACATACTATAATTGCACTTGTTATAATCAAAATAAATTTATATTCTAGAAAATAAGAATTTCTATTAAAACCGACAATATTTTCTATACAACTTCAAACTACACTGCTGGCCACCTTAAATGCAACACCAAGAAAGACAAGAGATAGCACAACAAAATTTATTTTGTAGATAACATGTTGACCAAGTATCAAATGATTAAATTTATAGACTTCTGTGAAGTGTGGTTCCTGCCACAATCAGTAGCCAGTGTAGCCGCCATTGTTGGAGATCATCGCTGCCACACGCCTCGGCATTGATTGAAAGAGACTTTGGATGTGTTCTTGGGGTACAGCAGACCAAGCAGCTTCCACACGCTGCCGAAGTTGATCTGGTGTGGCAGTTGGGGGTGTAATATGGGTCAATCGTTGAGCAACCATGGACCACATGTTTTCTATCGGCGAAAGATCCGGAGAGCGAGCCGGTCAGGGAAGCAATTCAATCTGGTGATTGACGAAGAACCTTTGGACAATGCGTGCTACGTGTGGTCGCGCATTATCCTGTTGAAATATGACTGTGGCCAAGCCCTGAAGGTAAGGAAGGATTATAAAATTCACGCGGGTATTCCCAGTAACTCCAGAAATTTTTTTATTGGGATACGTGTTAGAACAAAATATTCGTGTAAAAAAGTATATTGGTGAAGGATGCTGTTTCTTAAATTCGTGTGAAAATAAGATTTAGGTGTATTACGTCTACAGACTTGAAATATGGCGAACGTTTCTTTTATTGAGTAGAGATTCTCTAAGAACGTGCTTTATGGAAATCTACACCCAAGCTTACGGGGACGTAATAGACTTTTTAAAAAATTCCCGTGTTTGTGAACTATTTCGATTACATATTTTAAATTTGGAAAGCGTATTCCTTTTGTTGAGTAGAGAATGAGTTTTGGGAAAATTAACACCCAAGGCGGTTGCGAGGGAGCTATAGAGAGTAAAATAACCGTTTTAAACAATTACACTTGCAGACTCAAAATTAGGGAAGAATGCTTACTTTGTTGAATAGATATATGAAAACAACAGGTTTTGAAGAAATCGACATCCAACGGAGGCTGTGGGGGTATTAGAAACAAAAAGGAACTATACTGAGGAATGAATGACAAACATGTTTCTTTTATTGAACAAAGATCCGTTAAGAACGGGTTTTATGGAAATGGAGTCCAAAGTGCCTTGCTGGGGGGGGGGGGGATTACAGAAACGTTACAGTTTTAAAAATTCCCGTTTTTGAACTAATAGACTTGAAATTTGGCAAGCATTTTTCTTTTTCTGAGCAGAAATCCGATTAAAAAGTGTTTTACAGACGTCAACTCCCTAGTGGAGTTGTGGGAGTTACAGGGGCAATATAGACTTTTTAAAGAAATCCCGTTTTGAGCAATTAGACCTACAAATTTATAATTCTACAGGCATTTTTCTTTTGTTGAGTACAGAAGAATGAGGTTTGAGGAAATCATCTCCAAGGGTGGGGAGGGGGGCTACTAAAGTGCAAATGATTTATATACTACTACTTAAGAAATTCAACTCCTGTCCTCTTTAAATCAAGGGGCGAGTACGAAAAGAATATTTTTCAACATAATCGAAAACTTAATGCTAGGATTTAGATAACAATGGCTTAAGAAAAGAAGAATGTATTGTCTTACAATATCATAAAATACCCAGTGAAGTGGGTGGATAACAAGTAGTATATATTTTACCGTTAAAGTGTGAAATCCATTATTTTGTGATGGAACTATCCACGTACTTCCTTTAATCCTCGTTGGAAATCTTTGGTGTATCAATTCGAGTTTACTCACAGCCAACCCTCTGAAGAAGCAAACCTGATTATGCAGATTAGGTTGGATATATATAGTCTAGGTTTTCAAGCTAGTGTTATAGAGAATGTGAGAAGAAGGATAGATTGCTACCGATCAGGTATTATTCTATTTTATAGCACGTTTCAGAAATTAGATAGTTGAAAGAATTAAAGTGACAATTGGTCACTAAAGTTAAATTATAGCTCAGAACTTTAGGGCAGTGGATTTGATATATATATATAAGAGGGTCGTTATTTAAAGTCTTATCATAATTCGAGCATCTCGTTATTTAACCCACATATTGCTTACATGAGAACATCTCTTCTCGTATAAATTATTGGAATTGTGTTGATAAAGGATATGTTCAACAAATAGATTTATTTTTTGATATGGTGAGTCATCCATCCCTTCTTCCTACAGCTCTAGGTGGGACTGACCTTATGAAATTATAAGGGTTGAGAAGATCTCAACCCTTATAGTTTCATAGCATAACTAGGAACTTCATGAAATAACTAAACAAGTCAGTTAAAGTACACTGCTGGCCCCACAAAATGCAACATCAAGAAAGATCAAACATATCACAGTGAAATTTATTTCGCAGCCTCAATTATGTCAAAATCAGATGTTAGTATTGCCGCTATCGTTAGCTGTAACCGCTGCCACTCACCTCGGCGCAGAATCAAGGAGGCATTGGATGTATCCTTGGGATATAGCAGTCCATGTGGCTTCCACATTTAGACAAAGTTGATCTGGTATAGCAGTGGGTGGAATATCTCGGGCCAGTTGGTGTGCAAGCATGATCCACACGTTTTCTATTGATTATAGATCGGGAGAACAAGCAGGCAAAGGAAGCAATTCAATCTATTAGGTAAAGAAAAACTCTTGAACGTTGTGTGCCATGTGTGGTCGTGCATTATCCTGTTGGAATATGGCTGATGGCAAGCGCTGAATATATGAAAGGACCACGGTCTCCAACACCTCAGAGATGTAGCCCTGACTGATCAGTGTACCGGCAATGGACATTAGAGAGGTGCGGCAGTGAAATCCAATACCACCCCAAACCACGATACTGGGTACAGGACCAGTGAAGCGATGCATAACGCAACAGTTCAGCAGCCTCTCACCATGGTGTCATCCGACCTTCATGGATCACTTTGTAAGCAGAAGCGGGATTCGTCAGTAAAGATAATGTCGTTCAATTCCGTTGTCCATATCCGCCGTTCATCTCACCATTGGCAGTGCAAACGCTTGTGGTTTCCAGTCAAGGATAAACAAAGCAATGGAAAAGTTGCGGACAGTTCACTCTGCTGCAAACGGCGTTGAATGGTACGAACAGACACCGATTGATGCATAACAGACTGAATCTGTTGTGCTATGGTTCGTAAAGTGGCTGCGCGATCCATCACGGCCATGCGCACGATCCGCCTGTCATCACGGGCAGTGGTGCAACGAGGGGGGTGCGATCGACTCCGTCAATCCGTCATTTCCTCCTGCATTCAGCGAAGACAGATCCGCAACACAGTCAGGGCCGCCGTGTGGGGGTGGCAAAATTGTTCACCGCACAAGGGCGCCTGGGGCAGGGGGCGCCAAAATTTATAGTACTTATAGTTTTTTTTAATTTAATGTTACTTACACACACACACATAAAAGTTGTTAATAAAAAACTTGCAATTTTGCATGCTTTATATTTTCTTAGCAATAAAATAAGATTTTATTTCTTTAAATTTTATATATTAATTTATTTTAATTTTGTTTTAGTTTCTGCGGATTGTTTTCGTTTGTGTAAAACAAAATTTGATTTCCGATACGAACAATAAAAACACGTTCCGTGTGGAGTTCGCGCTATTATACGGAACGTAATGAAAATCTAAGAATTTGTAACATGCAACAACAGGAATTGGAAATGATTAGTATCGGCATAATTTTTTATTCATTATATGCTGAGGAGATGTTGTGGCTCAACGTCATTGTTTTTTAAAGTTATGTAAATCGCTTGGTTTTTCTTCTCCAACTCATATTTTGCTTCATGTATGCTGTTATTAAATTGTTCTCAAAACTCGAAATAAAATCTCTATCGCAGTGTTTCTCAAACTGTGGTGCACGCCCTCCAGGAGGGCGTGATAACCCTACTTGGGGGCGCGAACTTATCGCGAAAAATCAATAACAAAAGATTTAAAATAATTATCAATTTGATAAAATAATTTACAATTTAAAATAATTACAAAGTAAAATACATTCTTATATAATAAAAAATAAAATACTAATTCCCACTGAGAAAATACTCAACACTAATAAATGTATCAGTACTGCACAAAGTATTTGATAATTAAGTTATCAATATTCAATTAAAAACAAGTTTAGTAATTACTAGTGACTCCCCTGGTCTTGTCATATACAAAATATTTATCTTGATAAATAGTGCGGTTTATAATTAAAGCCGTATTGTATTGTAGTTTGGGACGTCTCAAGGCATGGGCCAACTAGGCCCGGGCCCAGAACCTTAGCTCTCAGTGGGGGCCTCATTTCGTTCTCGACTCCGTCTTAATAAGATCATGATCCGGATAATTTTAATGTCGTCAAATATTATTCCTGTACATTCCCTCCGAAAAACAGTTAATTTCAAACCGCATGTCAAGTGGCAAAAGTGATAGACTGTATTAATATGTGATGACCGTTGTCCAATGGCGTAACGTACCCCCCCCCCTCGCTACCAAGCCCGCTTTTCCGCTTAGGCACATGCCTAGGGCGCAAAAAATTGGAGGGTGAAAAAAAGAGAAAAAATTTAAATTACGGAGAACGAGCAACCACCCAGTGTTTATTAAAAAGCCAATTATTCTCTTTCATTTTTTTTAAATCTAAATTAACAAATCTTCGTTTCACTATTGGCCAAATTATTATGTAAATCGCTTGGCCTTTCTTCCCCAAATCATATTCTGAGTCATGTATACCTGTTATTAAATTGTTCTCAAATTTCGAAATAAAATCTTTATCGGAGCGTTTCTCGAACTGTGGGGCGCACACCCTAAGGAGGGCGTGATAACCCTACTGGGGGGGGGGGAGAAGCGTGAGCATGTTACGAAAAATCCAAAATAAAATATTAAAATAATTATCAATTTAATAAAATAATTTGCAATTTAAAGTAATTACAAAGCAAAATATATTCCTATATAAAAAATGAAATACACATTCAAACTGATATAATACGCTCTACTTATATATGTATCAGTTCTGCACAAAGTATTTGATAATTAATTGATCAATATTCAATTAAAAACAAGTTCAGTAATTACTAGTGACTCTCTTGGCTTGTCATATAGGAAACTTAATATTTATCTAATTAGTGCGTTTAAAATTACAGTCGTATTGCATCGTAGTTTTACCATCAAAGTACATTATAATTGCATTCAGTACATTGTTACTGTAAAAAGTGGGACGCAATGAAAATTATAACTGAAAATTGAGTCACAAATATTGAAAGTTTGAGAAGCACTGCTTTATCGCGATCTACAACACTCTTTTTGGTATCATGAATTCCTTTAGATTCTAAGCAGGATATATATACAGAAGGGCAGCCGAATTTGCGATTCTTCCAAATATAAAATATAAATATAAAAGGTTGCAACACATAACTGTAATCGATGCAATTCAGTTGAAAGTAATTTCGAATTAGTAGGGATTTCACCTAAATTCTTTTCGTTGTTTGCTAGTGTTGCGAACTTTACTTATTGAAAAGTTCTTGTTATTTTCATTTTTTTATAGACTGTTATTTGAAAATATAAACTTCAAGTTCCATGAAAAATCTTACCATACTTATTACTACAACTTAAAAAAGCTACACAAGAAGCAATTCTTTCCTAGTTACATTCTATTTTTAATAACAATATGATTCATAATAAGCTAGTTTCCTCTTTCAATATTTCGCAATCTTCTCGTATGATGATGTAATTTTGTCCCCCCCCCCTTCTCTGCTTTTCTGCAGATATGTTTTTTTTTTTTTAAATTATAATAATATTGTATTCAATTTTCTTGTTCATGCATATTTTTGTATCATTTCCTGTCTATCTCGGCGGACCATTTTATTGCTCTATGCCCTCTGTTGGATGTGGGTTCGATCCTCCCGAATAAATTAATAGCTAGGGATTCTCCAACGACGTTTTATAGCATAGCATTACGTTTCTGGTTCCTTTTAACGTCAGTAAATACTCGAGCACATACAAATCGTATTAGATAAATTATAAAACTAAAATTATAGATTAAAAAAAAAAGGAAGAAACCAAGTGGGGTGCGTTTAAGCCCAAACAATGCCTAGAAAGAGAAAACAGTAAGTAAAAATTGTAGCTTTGTACATATTTGAAATATTCCCATATTTTTACTTTTTTACTTGATAGAATTCAACCAAGATAGAGCCCTCAAATTTTTTTGTGCGTTTTTTTTTTGCATTAGGCCCTTGAAATACCTAGCTACGCTACTGCCCTCAGGAAATCACTTTTTTTCAAAGAGAGAGAGAGAGAGAGGTGACGCAATTTTACATTTAACCCTGACAGTTTCGGTAGCTACTGGAGAACAAAGTTTTTCAAAACTTAAAATTATAAAAAAAAAAAACTACATGTGATCTACTATGGCGCTGGGGAGATTATCGGACTTGTCAATTATATACATAGAGAGCGAAATTTTGGATAAATTAAATATAAAGAAATTGATACAAGCATTTGTAGCTTCTAAAGCTAGGAGAATCAATATATTTAAATATATTTTCTAATTTTTATATTTTACTTAAAAAATTTTATATCATTTTTGCTTTGTTTTGTTTTTAAAATTTATGAAATAATAAAAAAAAAGCAATAAGATAAATGCGTTTTAGTATTATAATTTTAAAGCTTTTCAGTTCGAAAGTCAAATTTCGAATACTATAAAAGAGTATTCCACGTATTATTTGTAGCACTTTGTAAGAGTGCAACAGAACCCCATAAAGTGGCGCCGAATTTCAACTTGAACAAGGGCGCCTAATACCCACGCGGCGGCCCTGATCACAGTAGCTTGGTTTCATCCAACACGTTGACCGATTCCTCTGAAGGATAATCAGCAATCCCTATAGGCTACTATTCTTCCTCGGTCAAATTCAGAAACTTAGTCAAAAGACGCTCGATGTCTTCCACAAGATATAAATAAACAGCTGACTCGAAAAAAACAAAAACTACGAAAAGACTATTGCCGACTTCAAATCACCAATATGTTCTCCCCTTATATAGCACTTGAGGGTAGCACTACGGTTGCCCTTAATGAGCGTCTGCTCAAAAATGCTAATGATTTACATATTTACTCTCCACCAACGCATAATGTAAATTTTATTTGGATTGCATGCACATTCTTTCCCATTGCACATTCTTTCAGAGTGTTGCATTTTGTGCGGCCAGTAGTGTATACAAAAGTGTTGAATTCTACGATTTAACTAGGTGTTCTATAGAATAACGATTACTTGATAGTTAAAGTATGAAATACGGCACTCAAAAGTTCTTTAAATCGGTTCAAGCTGCTTTTAGTCAGTTTTTAACCACTTATAGCTGTTTTGAAATGACGCGCCCGCGCGAGCGTGTGTGTACTCTTTATTCCGTTGTTTTTAGACGCAGAATTTAGACGGTGTATTTATATTAGCGTTTTACATTTTGGATTATAACAAATATTTTTGCAACGTGTTTTCAAGCAATGACTTCTGCAGGAATGGAAGACCAACTTGTAAATAAGAGAGATTTAATGCAAGAGAATTTTGAATCTTTATTAAATAAGCGTGGGATAAAGGAAAACAGTGATACATTTACTCGCGAAAAACCATTAACTCTGACAGCACAAGTAAAAAATGCTAAAACAGCACAGAAAGAAAGTACGACGGGACCATTGGTTATCCCCGGTGGCGCACACAGGAGCGGAGTCCCCTGGTACAACCCCCTCCCCCAATCGTCCTTGATTTTTTTCGAGATTGATTGTAATTCTCTGTATAAAGCACGTAAAATTTAACTAAGTATTTGTGTTTAGTAACTAATTTTATTAATAAATCTAATTTTATTTATTCAATAGTTACTTTTTACAGTTTTTTTGTGCCCGGCAATCGACAAAATTAGAAGAATATGTTTAGCGGCGTATCAGGGTATGTTACAAGAATGGTGGACTTTCGACCCTGGACCCCCTCTCCCCCTTTGAAAAAATTCATGTGTGTGCCATTGGTTTACCTAGCAATATAATATCCTTGAAATTCAAGGACAAGATAAGTAAATTGTACCAATAACTGATGCAAAACCTGATGTGATATTTTATTTCTCAAGTGACATGCTCTTTGATATTTCATATGAAACACGTTTCTATTGGACATGGTGGTAGAGACCACATGATAAAAAAAACTGAATTGTCGATATAAAATTATTACTCATAATGACATAAAGCTGTTTTTGAGTGTTTTTGAACGTTGTCAGCAAAAGCGAATTTATGGGGGGAAAAGACACCGTGGTCAAGTCCACGGTGTTTCCACATCTGAATTCAAAATGTCAAGTATAGATCTCATATATTTTCAGTCTCAAATTAATGGAAACTATAAATTTATTTTAGTTTACCAGAATCATTTGACGACTTTTGTGATTTTAAGACCTCTTCAAGAAAAAATGCGGAAGAGATCGCAATGTATTTGATTGATATATTTTTATTATTTGGTGTCACATGTGTACTGCAATCTGACAATGGAAGGGAGTTCTACAATATACTTATAGACAACTTGAGAAAAGCTTGGATGTAACTTAAGATCGTACATAGCAAACCCAGACATAGTCAGAGTCAGGGTAGTTTTGAGAGGGCCAATCAAGACGTCAAAAACATGTTAAAAACTTGGATGCAAGACAAAGAAACTACTTCATGGAGTCATAACCTTAAATTTATTCTGTTCATGAAAAACAGGGCACTCTCTTCGCTCTAGTATAAAGATAATATCTTATGAGGTTATTTTTGGCTGTGCTCCTAGAGTTTGACTATCCACAATTCCTATTCCAAGAGAAGTGTTTGATACAGTAGAGGATGAACAACAGTTTGAAAATGTCTTAACAGCTCTAACTGCCTGTTCCGAAAGTAAAGATGACGCTGTTTTTGCCAAAGAAGCATCTTTGAATGAAACTGCAGAAGTGTCTTTCAAACGTTATGAAGATACACCCCCGAATAACGCTGTAAAATTGTGTGTCATGTGTTATTTTGCTTATTTTAGACAGCTTATTTTGCTGTAAAAGCGGGCAATTGGCCCATGTTTCATGTTCAGAAATCTGCTATACAAGAGATAAAATTAAATCGGAAATCTGTAGCTTGTGGACTGGAAACGAGTAGCATGGAGTGATGAGTCTCGATTCCGACTACTTAACACAGAGGGGAGGCTGAGAATATGGCGTCAGGCTCATGAAGCCATGGATCCTACATACCAGGTTGGAACGGTACAAAGGCATGGTGGCTCACTCATGGGCTGTGGTGTTTTTTCGTGGTACTGATTGAAATCTTTGGTGCGTGTACCAACCTCCCTCAATGCAATTCCTACGTAAAGTTGCTGTGTGATCAACCCCATCCGCTTATGATGTTCTGTTATACGCACAGTAATTGAGTTTTCTAGCAGGACAACTGTACCTCTCACAAGTACCGGCTGGCTACTGGCTGGTTGGATGAGCATTCCTTTGACTTTTCTGTCATAAATTGGTCACCTAGAAGCACAGACTTAAATTCTATTGAGAATCTTTGGGATGTTTTGGAACAAGGCGTGAAATGCCATCACAGAGCACCAATGAACCTTACTGAATTATGGACAACTTTAGTCAATCTTTTGCAAGTCATTCCCGTGGAAAGTTTCCAGAAACTTCTTGAATCTATGCCTCGTCATGTGGTACCCGTTATCAAGGCCAGAAAAGGCCCAACTCGTTACTAGGTAGGTATTCCTAATTCACTAACATTTCAGTGTATGTATATGCATACATTAATACGCGTGAGTGTGTGTGGGGGCACTAGAGTGCAAAACTTAATAACAAATGAACTTTTCAACATACAATCACGAAGTTGCTGAAGGGCTTTTTGCAACTAATACAATGAAAGGGCAGCTGAGTAGAATGTGATGTCTGTGCAAATATCAGTATAATGCTCACCGGCAGGACCGGACAACAGGAATCACGGTTTACTGTGGCTAGATGTCTGCATAAAGAATGGCCTATTCCCTCGTCATCGTAAGTGCTGCATGTCATTGATAGCAACCCGTTGGTGACATCATTTACAGTGGTGTCACGAACACAAAGACTAGATATCTCATTAATGGAGACTCGTTCTGTCTGAAAGAGTCGTTTCAATCTGGGCAACGATTCTCAGGGATAGCTGATATGAAGAGAGATAGGGACAGGTTTTATTTTACTCACATCACGGAAAGAGACCTCTGAAGTATTAGCTCTGGAGTTCTTTGTGAGGAGACATTATGTCAGGGCTAATAAAACTTCCAGTATTTGCGACCCAATTTTCAATCATAATTTTAATCAAACCCCCCCCCCTACAATAACAATGTATTGAATATAATAATAATGTATTTTGAAGTTAAAGCGAAAATACGACCTTAATTATACACCGCAAATTATCAAAATAAATATCAAATTTTGTATATGTTACTTTTAAGTAATATATATTTTAAGTAAGTTATTCTTGAATAATATTTTTTTTTAAAAAAATCTTTCATTTTCAATTTTTTGATAAGCTTGTCCCACTGTAGAGTTTTCACACACCCTAAGAGGGAGTGCCCTACAGTTTGAGAATCACTGTATTATGTGGAATGGAAGAAGGGATCTCCTTATTTTAGACAGTGGCTCACTTACCGGAGATCATTACTACAGTGAAATTGTTCTACTGCACGTGTGCCGCTTCCAAGATGGCATTGGTCCAGACCAGTAGTGCACACAAAAATTTTTCAAGGGGAGAGTCCATGGTCGAAAGTCCCCCAACTCGTATCATACCTCAAGACAACACCAATTGATTCCTCCGATTTTGTCGATTTTGATAACAAAAAACAGTAAAAAATAAATTACTGAATTAATAATTAGCAACAATTAATAAAATAAATGTAAATTATAAGTACTTAAACTTTACGTTATATATAAGATTATCATCAATAAAAAAAAACTCAAGGGCTTTGGGGGGTGTTCGGACCCCCAGGACACCACCCTTGTGTGTCGCACTGGTCCAGACTTTACTTTTCTGGACTACAATGCACCTCCACACAAGATTTTTGATGTTGAGAAGCTTCTAGAAAATGAGGATATTTACAGAATAGATTCATCAGTGTGCTCTCTAGATTTATATCCCAAAGAACATTTGTGGGTGGCTTTGGGGAGATGCCTGGCAGCACGATCATATCCTCCGGAGAACAACAACCAGCTGAAACAATGCTCCTAGAAGAATGGCGACGCTTACCTCAAATCATTGTGGAAACTTTTTTTTCTTGTCTCAGAAGATGCATGTAGTAGAAGAAAATATTTGGCCACCGCCAACGAATGCAATTCCAGCAGACAGACGATCTCATGAAGTGTACGGTCATTGGACCTAAAAAGGACTAGTGGATCCCCACATCCAATCTCAGTTGCTGCTTATCTAAACGCATCAATGGTGCATCTGCAGTAGTAAAAATCATAGGAACAAGGAGGTGCGGCAAGTTTAAGGGGTGCTGGAGGGCCCAGAGCGATGTCAGCATGCTTAGAGAAGCAATGGTGGCCTTATAAAACATTCTGCCACCATTTTTCAGTATGTACAGGACATCCTTGATGGTTTGTTATCACAGAACCATTATCCTTTGATTGGTTTCTAATGATTTGTAACCATGGTTCCTTTTAAGAAGACTGCCGCTGACCCCACATAATGTTTGAGATTTTTTTGCTTAGGACATCTGCTTTACTTAAGATAGTTTTTGATTATGGGGAACATTTAGTCTGCAGAAAGAGACAAACTTTTATCAACTGTTAAATAACTTCCAATATTGCTCAAACTAATTCAGAAATTTTGTGGGAATTTTATGATGTAACAAACCATCTATTAAAAAGATACGTCTATTTAGATCAGGGATCGGCAAAATTGCAGCTGTAGCGTGTCAAACGAATCTACCAATTTGATTCAGGAGGCCAAACAATAAGAACTATTTGGAACAATTCGATTTCAAGCGGTGATGTAAGCAGAGTTGGAGATTAGAGGTGAAATATATAGGTTTACAGCTTTATTATGTATTAACTTTGGATAATTTATTAATATAAAAAATACGCAGCTAAATAGATACATATATATATATATATATATATATATATATATATATATATATACACACACTGCTGGCCACAGTAAATGCAACACCCTGATAGAAGCACGCAAATAACATGAAATTTACAACATGCAATAGCGGAGGTGAGATATGCAAATGATTAGAATTTCAGCGCAGACACACATCAAGCACGCCTGTGGCACCACCTCAAAGCGCTATTTAAGGCTTGTAGATTTCGAAGATTTCAAGTTCAGCAATTGTGTTTTTCTTGTGGTTTTTTCAAAAAACGATCAGTTACGTCTCTTAGAAAACAGTGATCAGCTTTTGATCTAGTATCCGAATTTGACAGAGGAAGGTTAATGGCCTACCGAGATTGTGGATTATATTTCAGGAAAATCGGTAGTCGTGTAGGACGTAAATAAACAAATGTAATGCGGATATGTGACCGTTGGATGCAGGAGAGTACGACGGACCGACTAGGTCAATCGCATCCACCTCAATGCACCACTTCACGTGAGGACAGGCAAATTGTGCACATGGCAGTGACGGATCGCTCAGTCACATCACGAACCATAGCACATCACATTGAGTCTGTAACGCATCATTCAGTGTCTGCGCATACCATTCGACGCCGTTTACATCAGAGCGGTCTGTCCTCAAGACGTCCATTGCTTGGTCCACCCTTGACGCAGAACCGCAGACGTCTCCACCGCCAATGGTGCGATGAAAGAAGGATGTGGGTGGCAGAATGGAATGAAGTTGTCTTTACTGACGAGCCACGCATCTGTCTGCAACACCACGATGGTCGGATTCGAGTCTGTAGACACCGTGGAGAGAGGATGCTGAACAGCTGCTTTATGCACCGCCACACTGGTCCTGCACCGGGTATTATGGTATGGGGTGGTAATGGATATTATTCTCGCACTCCTCCAGTACACATTGACGGTACTTTAAACAGGCAGTGCTACATCTCCGAGGTGTTGGAGTCAGTTGTCCTTCCTTACCTTCAGGGCTTGACCACAGTCATATTTCAACAGGATAATGCGCGACCACACGTAGCACGCATTGTCCAAAGGTTCTTCGTCAATCACCAGATTGAATTGCTTCCCTGACCGGCTCGCTCTCCGGATCTTTCGCCGATAGAAAACATGTGGTCTATGGTTGCTCAACGATTGACCCAGATTACACTTCCAGCTGCCACACCAGATCCACTTTGGCAACGTGTGGAAGCTGCTTGATCTACTGTATCCCAAGAACACATCCAAAGTCTCTTTGAATCAATGCCGAGGCGTGTGGCAGCGGTGATCTTCAGTAATATCGGCTACCCTGGCTACTGATTCTGGCAGGAGTCATACTTTACAGAAGTCTATAAATTTAATCATTTGATACTTGGTCAACATGTTATCTACAAAATAAATTTTGTTGTGCTATCTGTTGTCTTTCTTGGTGTTGCATTTACGGTGGCCAGCAGTGTATATATATACATATAACTATTCTTGCAACGTAAATAAATTAAAATTATTCATATATTATGCACCTTTTAAATATATTTAATAAAATAAGAAATAAATAACACAAAAAAACGTAATATAATTAATAAAGTTAACTATAAAAAAATTACATACTTATAAATTCAATATGCTTAAATAAAAATTTTGCTGTGAACCTTATCTGTGTACCGCTCTACTTTTTACAACAATATTTGGGTATAATTTGTGATTTTCATTTTAACACATGATTCTGAATGTTCTGTTGTTAAACAAATTCTTTGTGAATTCAAAATTTTTCATGTGAGAAAAGATTTTCTTAGATAGCCACGTGAAACCAAAAACTGAAAGCAGATCACATGCAGTTTTCGCCAAACAATTGAATCTCTCCTGCAATGGCAACTCCAGTTAGGGTGGTGTGGGTGCCTTCCCATATGACGCTTTCACAACATAATACAACACGATCTGTTTGTTGTACAATCGTCCAATAGCCTTGAAAACTGTGAAAATAAACCTTTCTCTTTTTAGTGGCCATCTGATAAAATATTTAGCAACGAACTGTTACAAAAAAAAAAAAAAACACAATTTTTCACAATAAAACTGGGAACGTCTCGTAAAGTTAAAAGTAACCTATGGATACTTTGTAAACAACAACATTGAGGCGAAGCCGATTGACTTCCAATTCTACTGCCGGTGTAATGTTAATCTATGGGAAAACATTGAAATTCAACTGAGTTTTTCCAACTTCTAATGCAAGTTTTTGAAATTTTTTTTGAATTATATGAATAGAAGATGATCTGTAAGTTCAGATTCAGGATTTTATATCATTTATATTTCAGTATCTTTTCTAAAATACCTTGGTGATTTTGCTATAACCGGAAAAAGAAAAGGGTACTAATGACTGCAACGTTTCCATAGTAAGCTTAATGGTAGAATTTGTCCATAACATTCATCGTGAATTAAACTAAAGTATACTTTCGACTGAAACCGTACTCGATATTCTTGTATCGGCCCGGTGAACCAAACAAAAGGATAGTAAATGTGTGAGGTACTAAGAGGAGAGAGGGCGATTTAATTTTATCAGGTACCTTTGTAGAGTGGTGTAGGGTGTCACTGAGAATTGTACCGTATGTAAGGTTCCCATTTTGTTAGTATTAGTGGCAACAATTTTTATGATATTTTTATGTAATGTAATCTGGCAACAGAGATCTAAAAACGCTATGCCAAAAGGAGCGTATTGTATCGCCACATCATTTATCGCTATTATTAAATGTTATTTGTTTCATAAATAATTATTAGTTTTTCCAAATTAACAGCTCTACACATCTTTTTATCTTATACGTAGGTCACCGAAGTCTGATATAGATCATAAAAAATACAACTAAATAAATTAAATTTTATATCTCAGTAAATAAAACTTTTAAGTGATTTCAAAAATTTGTCTTGGGTAGGACCCAAAAAATTATGGTAGGCTTACTCTAAAAGTAATATTTGTCGAGGGATAAGTTACAAATGTGATATAGTTGTACAAGTTCTATATAAGCCAGTAACAGCCTCCGGTCTGAAGTGATCATTTTGATCCAGAAATATGTTACGTGTTTACGGAACCAAATGTACCGGGTTCTGTCCGCCCGATACACGCCACTACATTGGTGACCCTGGCTGAACTAAGAAAAAGCGTAACCTTCCGAACTGCCGTGGCACAATCTGCCCGCACAAAGAGCAACCAAAAATTCGTAAGACTAACGTGACGCAACTCCTCCAATCAACTGCAACCTCACACACTCCCATAACAACTATATCGTTCACCTATCCACCAATTCACTGGTGGGGGAGTGTGTAGCGATTCCTATAAAAGCCAGTGACAGCCTCCGGGCTGAAGTGATCATTTTGGTCCAGTGGTATGTTACGTGCTTTAGGAACCAAAGCTACCGGGCTCTGTCCTCCAAATGCGCGCCACTTCATAGTCATGGAATAAGGTGCAAATGTAATACAATCCTGAAATTTATCAATATGCATATTAAGATGGTAGAATGTATTTAGAAAATAATACGATGGCAGCACATGATGACAACTTAAAGTGAAATACAATAATATAGGAACATGTTCCAAAATAAAAAAGCATTGAAGCGTGAATAAATCTATCGCTTACAGATATGCTTTTGCAGTGTTATTAATTCATTAAAAAAGGAACTTATCAGCAGGTTAAAATATACTCGGTATTTATTTACTTTCTTTGTGCAAATCGAAACTTTTACACTGTTGCCATTCCGATGAATATGATATTTACAATATTTTCAGTTTGCGCGTGGCCAACCAATAGAAGATGCAGCCGCTACACACTCTCCTCCCAGTGAAAACGATCAGGAGATATTAGGGAGTACAGTCTGTTAAATAAGATAGGGACCTAACAGTCCTGCCACTGCGAGTTGTATATTGGTTACTTGCAAGTGGTGATCCCTCTGGAGGTTTCCGATGTGGGAGGGATTCTACAGCTTCGGGTGACAAAATGTTTTCTCTAGTTCTCTCTGAAGTCTCTGTGTCCTTCAGAGTGAAACATGGTTTCAGACCTTAGAAATCCTTTTTGCGATTCTTTTTAATTCGACATCAAAGCATTTTGGAGCAGGATGTTTCACAGCGAAAGGACCAGAATAAATAGGTTGTAAGGATGAGCTGGCCGTATTATTGTATATAAAAATATGAGAGAGAAATTGTAAAGCTGTTTGGACACGAAGACAGTTTAATTTCCATGAGTAGTAGTATCAGAAGGTTTCATTTCGCGTGCTGTTCTTTGTAGCCCTTGAACGAATTCCGAGTGCTGGACGTTAGAAATCCTGGTAACAAACTTACCAGGTAAATAAAGTGGACTTCCATACAAAAGCTCAGCTGAAGAATATCCTATTTTCTCTTTTATAGAAGCGCGTATTCCAAGGAGAACAAATGGCAAAGGATTCACCCAAGATTTGCTTTACAGCAAATGACATCTCAGACTGGCTTTTACACTTCTATGTTGCCTTTCGATTAATCCCTTCGATTGCAGATGGTACGCGCTTGTCATTTTAAAAGCCAAAATATTTGCTTAGAGTGGAGAAAAGTTGACTCTCGAACTGTCTTCCTTGGTCCGACGTAAAACGTTGTGAAATTCCAAAACGATTAATCCAGGTTGAGATCATGCCTTTTGCAACTGTTTTTGCTGATTGATCTGTCATAGGCAATGCTTCAATCCATCTTGAAAACGATCAATCATCGTTAACAGATATCTAAAACCTTGGCATGTAGGTAAAGGCCCAACTATATCAATGTATACAAGTTGAAATCGTTCATGTGGTACAGTAAAATTCGATAGAGGTGAATGCGTGTGAACTTTAGATTTTTGGTATTCCAGACATGCTCTACTCCATTTTTGGCAATTTTTATTGATGTTTGGTCATCTGAATCTTTTAGTGATTTTTTCCTTGTGTATGGACTGTTTTCTAGATAGGCCAATTACAGGGTTTACGCATTTGAAAGCCTTCTCGCCAAACTTGCATTGTAAAAGCATACACCATAATTATTACTGCTGTGTCTGTTGACGGAATTATTCCGCGACCTAGTTCCGAACCGCTGATTGCTATGAACTCTCCACTTACTTAATTCGTTAACTTAGAGAGAAAGCTGTGCAATTTGTTCCTGCAGATTTACCAAAAAGTTTTCGTTGCTAGGATATTTAACTGCATCAACATTTTGATAAGTCGAAGATTTTATCTCCCACATTTTGTCTGCCATATTTGCCAGTTTTGACAAATCATCCCCACTTATTGATAATATACTTGACATTTTGATAGGTAGCCTTTGAAGCCACAGAGTTTTAAGAAAAGATTCGCTAGCCGTATCATAGCCAAATTTCTCATTTCACGTAATAGCTACGAAAGTTTTTTATCGCCCAATTCAGCATCGATTAGTAACTTCTTAGTCTTTTGAGTTTCAGTTTCAGCGAAGGAGATGAGCCTTTCTTTAATTGTGGCATATTTGCAATCTTCCGGTGGATTTGATATTTACAATATTTTGAGTTTGCGCGTGGCCAACCAATAGAAGATGCACATATTAGAATCTATTACCAGACTAAAACTGTGATATTCTTTAACACTTTACTTATAAGAGATTTTGACACATCTCTAATTTACCCTCAAAATAAGGCACGAGTCTGAAGTTTTATAACTGGCTCTAATGCGTGTTCAAATCACTTAATTTGAAACTGATATCAATAAAAATGAGATTTTCAACATTAACTTGTTCTTCAATTAACGTTTTTGACGTCACAGGAATACCTCTATTGGTCAATGTAGTTTTGGATTCTGCGTAGTTGACGTGTATTTTTCCTACGTATCTTTTTACAATACTTCCGTTTGGCAATCAGAAGGGAGTAAAGGGATTTTTGTTTCCTATTTGTGATTGGATTCAGTGTTTGTGTACATATAATGGATACGAGTTTGTTTATTTGTGTTTGCAATGGTTACTAGCGTTTTACTCTTATTATCTGTCCTGTTTAATCTTATTTCTGAAGGTATGCTGTTTTACTTTTAAAATCTTTTATTATTTTTTTTTGTATTGTGCGTATTTTTACTTGTTTATATTACCCTTTATTTCGTAATCATTACGTTCGGGCGCGGTGATTCAGTTCTTATTAATACATTTGTGAACAACTTTTAACTTATTCAGGCATTTCATAAGAAGAAAATGTGCCCTTATTCTTACATAAAATATCTATACAAGATATATTTCTGTTTCAGGCCGCAATCACGTTGGGCAACCATGTAATAAGATTTTTAGGATATGTTTATCTAGTAACTCTTATTGTGATAAAGAAAATATTTGTAGATGCAAACCAGAGTATCCCGTTAACATTTCCCTTCATTCCTGTAAAAAGGGTAAGTTTTTTATTATTAAGTTATCTATATTGGAAATAGTTCTAGCAAAAATTAAAGAGATCAAATAAATTTTTCTGGACTCGTTAGGTATGCTATCAAGAAGTTCCTGCTTGAACTTTCTTGTCATCCAGTTAAGAAAATGATTCATAATTTGAATTCATGCAGCAATAATTTATAAAAACTTAGTTTTATCATATATTATGTTATTTATGTATTGAAGTAAGATTTTTTTTTTTGTGCAAAATATTAACATTTTGGACATTAATTTATCTTACAGTTCTTTCTACGTTTGTGTTTTCATTATAAAAACTTTATTTTTGTTAAATTTAATAAGATTTTTATTAATTTATTTAAATAGATAAATTTGCTTTAAATGTACAGTTTGCTACTATGCATGATGAATGTTCTTTTGATTGTATATAATTCTGTAGAAATATTATGCTATCATTTTAGATCTGATTGATGAGAAAAGTACTGTTGCCTACATAAAGTAGCAAAGTTTATCCTAGCTCAGTTTTAAATTTCTTGTGTCTAATCAGATTATTACTTATGTTTGACAATCATATTTAATAATCTGAGAAACTTTCTTTAAATATGGTAAATATTATTAAAAAAATCACTTATATATTATGCATATATTATTTTATGAAAATGAAGAAAAATCAAGTATCAACTCATTTTATACTCAAGTAGTTAATATAATTGAATATTTTTGATCTATATGTTTTTTGATGAACTCAAGATAAGAGTCCTTCATGACATTTATCTCCAAGACATCAATCTTAAAAGAAATTAAATCACAATAGACCTTTATAATCTTAATATTTTTTTTATCTTAAATCTGTATCATAATTAACTTGCTATCTTCAAACAAACTGCTCTTTCTCATAGTCCTAATTTTATGCATATTCATTCTACTTTTATAATGTGTCCACCATACCTGAGTGGTCATGGTCACAGCTTTGTGACTCTAAGTGTTTCTTTTGAGTAGTGGATTTGAATCATACCATTAAAGACCTATTTGTAGAGGGACTGATGCGTGGTGAATCTGCCAAAGCTTAATTCTTCACTTTGGTGCGGAAGTTTGGAGAGTAAGGGGCCAATTCATATGTCATCACTTGACTTAGGTTCATAATTGTAAGATCCATCATCACTGGTCCAAGTGTAGCATATAAGTGCAACGCTAATATGCAAACAATTCATTTAGGAAATTAAACCAGGAAAATTTAAGAAAATGAAACCATCTTTTGACTTATTCTCCTCATTCAGAGCAATTAATTGTATGAGCATGCAATAAAATTTAAACACTGTTCTTTTTTTGTTTAGCAAGCACTAAGAAATGGACAACAATTTATTTAGAAGCTACAAAGAAAAATACAACATGTGTTTTTTTTAAAAACTTTGTTTTTAGAAATGCTGTTACTATTCACAGAACCCTTAGAACTATAAGTTATTTTGGGGGGACCCCATTTCTCCTTTAGAAGAATATAATTCTATGGAATATTTATAGTAGACCAACATTTTATAGTTTTGTTATATAGAAACAATATTAAAAAAGTATTGTACATCCAGGCATCTCAACCCCGTACAGAATGGGAATCTACTCTTTTATAATTTTCATTTTTACTGATGGAACCCCAGGGAACTGTGTTCCAGGGTTCCATGGAACACAGTTTGAAGACCACTGCTCTAAACTAAAAAAAAGCAAAGAATAACAGAGATGTAATTTATGTTGAAGTATTCCACATTTCAGTTTATCAGGATTTTCAAAGTAAACAATTTTCTAGAATGAAATTACTCATATTATCAAAGCGTAAAATTGTCAAATTCAGCAGGCACCCTATTCTACACTCCAACCATTCTATCTAGGAAGGATATATTTTTATATTTAGAAACATTTTACTATTAAAAGTTGTAAGCATAAATATATATGTTATGTGCTGATGGCGTGCATGAGAGATTTCTGAAAAACAATAACATTTGACATTCTGTTATAGCAAAATAACTACATTGCCATCATATAATATATTTTCTATTAAAAGTTAATTGAATGACAATTTTGTTTTCATCAATTCAGATTCTAGTTCGCATTTTAATTTGATTTTCATATTATTAGAGTTATCTAATATTATTTTCCTAACTTTTTTATTTATATGTATGTCCAATATGGAATATAATTACACTGGTGTCCAAAAGTTAAGCATAATTGATAATTATGTGAATAAAGAAGGAACTGTAAATCAGAATGGCGGGAAACGTGATATGCAAGTGTAAAATGGTTATAAAATAAGGAAGCAAATCAAAAGAATTATAATTAATTTTATTATCCAAAGTAGCAGTTTGAAAGAAAACTGAGCATAGCAAGGATTCACACTTTAAAGAAAAAATGAAAGAAAGCATTAAATAAAATACTGATGCTGCAGTTTAATAAGGCGTGTGGTCACCTCTGACAGCCAGGCACGCTGCACAGCGATTTACCATACTTGCTATGAGATGATGAATGAGTTGTGGGCTCAAACGGTTCCAAGCTTCCTGGAGAGCTCTCTTCAGTTCTGTAACAGAGCTTGGTGGGTGAGAGAGGGCTGCAATTTGTCTCCCGAGCATATCCCATACATGCTTGATAAGATTTAAATCAGGGGAGTTCGCAGGCCACGACATGCGCTGGATGTTTTCCGTTTCAAGGAAGTCATCAGTCAGCACCGCTCAGTGACATGGCGCATTATCATCCATGGATATGAAGTCAGGACCTACAGCACCTCCAAACAAGCGAACATAAGGCTCAAGAACTTTGTCTCTGTATCTTTGATTAGTCAAAGACCCCATGTCAAATAAATGGAGGTCTGTGTGGCTGTCCATCATGATGCCTGCCCATACCATTACTCCCCTTGATGGAAAATGATGTCTTTCCGTTATGTTTCTTGGTTCAAAATGTGTTCCACGTTTTCTCCATATCGTTACCCTCTGAGAGTCACTACTCAGACTAAACCGGGACTCGTTACTGAATATCACTTTGGCCCACTCTCCCACACTCCAATGTTAATGTTTCAAACTCCAGTTCAAACGAGCGCATTTATGCACAGACATGAGGGGAATGCAAACTGCTGGTCTTCTGGCATACAGGTCAGCATGATTGAGTCTCCTGTAAACAGTTTGTCTCTAAATTCGTATTCCTGTGGCGACTGTGAGCACCGAACCCAGTGCTCTGGCAGTACTTCCCCTCTGACGTTGCACACTTATTACCAGATATCAGTCTTGGCGAGGGTTTATGACTCTTGGTCGACCTGATACTGGTTGTCGGGTAACATCTCCCGTTCTTTGAAACCTCTGCCACAGTCTTGAGATCACATTCAGAATTCGAGACACTTCGGTTTGTGATCGTGAGGATTCCAACATTCCAACGATTCTTCCTTTCATAAACATGTCCAATTGGCATCTTTTTGCCATCATTCACCTTGTTTGATGGTTAACAACGTTCCTTTGCACAACAGTTGCATGAAACTTGTCTGAGCTGCCTATGCTGCGTGAATCGGTTTCTTCGCGTTCCGACATGGCGCTGGTGTTTCGCGCAGGACGTAGTCGACTGAAAAGTTTTGCATAAACCCAATGTTTCTTCTTCACCCAATTAATATCCGCAAGAAATTTGGAATAATTTTATGAATATTTACTCTATTTTTTTCGCATTTTACGATTTATGTTTAACTTTTGGACACCAGTGTACTTGCAGAAACCTTCAGTTTGTGTAATTACAGCTGAACATAAAAAAATTATAAATTTCAGCTTTCTTATAAGACAGAGTGTTAAGCTTAGCCAAAGTTGATTCTTGTGCAGTTAAACTTTGCACTCCCTTGTAATGCAGCGATTCTCTTCCCTCCCTTAATCATGTCTGAAGATACAAATGTACTTCCAAATATGGTGTCTCTATATGGGGTTTTCATATTTTTTGCTTTTTCTTTTGCTGAAAGCTTAGAACTGTTCAAATATTTGCATGCATCAAAACTTTTAAATGATTGGGAGTCATTTTTGACTCGCTTTTAATCCTTGAGTCCTTAAACTGAATCCTAGAATACTTAAACATACCTTTCTGTGTTTCACTTATTTAAGGGGACACAATATGATTCAATTGACAAAAATCAGTCTACAAATCTAATTTTTTTAGCCTAAATTATCCTTTATATACATTTCTATAATCTCACAAAATTTGAAAGCTCTAAGTTTAAAAAATGCAGAGCTATGATAACTTTTAGGTTTCTTTTTTATTCACATCCCAATGGCAAATCAAAGCTTTAAACTGACTTATTTGAGAAAGATAAAAACAACTAGTTTGTTTTCATTTAAAATGCTAAAGCTTTTTTCCTACTGTGCCAAGTACTTTAAGATTTTTTCTAACTATTGCTAATAATACATGTAACAGTATTTGGTATGCATTTTTGAATCACACACACAAAGCAGTACTTATGTTTTAAAAAAATAATTGAATTTAGAATTTATACTTTTTTAAATGTATTTAGTAAGCATTCATAAAAAGTATTATACGAATACCACAATCATGTTATCTCAAAACTCACACCCACTTTTGATATACATAGTTTGATGTACTTGTAAGTCAAATTTCGTATGTGTTTTTCAATTTTTGAAGGTAGAGCAGCATTTTACAATCACTTCATAAATTTTTCCTTAAAAAATTAAATGATTAGCTTTTTACGAAATTTTGAGCACAAAATCTGTTTGGCATGATATATACATGTATGGGGCAACCAAATAAACTTTGAAAATCATTAAATTAAAAATTTTTTGTGTAAGTTGTACCATGCTCCCGTAATCTTAAATTTTTAAGGCATTATTGAAAGATATTTACTTGCATTAAAACCACATTTACATGCATCTTGTTAGATACTGTTTTTAATATTGGTTTACTATGTGGGAAGAAACATTTCAAAGTCTATCCATAATTATTAATTTTAACTTCCGTTCTGAGCTAAGTGCTATTTATGGAAAAAAATGCAATATTATAATTTCTTAGCAAAGAAGGTTGCTACTATATTTAAATATCTGATATTACTGATGTTGAGGCTTAAAAATTATTGTTGCTTATGTAATTAGAAAAATAAGTACTGTTTTACATGGACAATCACATTTGTAATATAAATGAATATTTATATTATATAGAATTTAGAGTCAAATTACTCGGACATTGCATTCCGAAAACTTGTTGTGTTATGCAAATCTGTGTCATGCAAAACAAATAAATAGTATAAAATTGGGGGTTTGATTTCAAAAGTTTAGAAACGTGTATTTATATTTTAATAATTAAGATAAGTACCTTTATTAAAATTTTCTCAAAAAGTGATACATGTTAATATGAATTCAATGTTTTCTTCGTCATCTCTATGCTCTATTAAGCATCAATCTTTTAAGAGACATTTTTTTTTGTGCCAGATATAGCTTATTGCTACAGATTAATTCATATTTATTATTTCTTTAAAAAAGGTTGAGTAAAAAGGCTGAAAAATTTGATCAATGTAACCAAAAGAGACATGATTGGATTTTTAAAGTGTACTTATGTATAAATAGTTCACAAAAGTTCTGCTGGAAAACCTGATAGTATGTATGTGCTTGAATGAAAGTTGTCAAATTAGGAACCTTTTGCGCCTAAAAGCTTTATTACGCTTACTGAGCTGTTGTACAGAAAATTTTTCCTAATTTCAAATGAGTTAAAGTTCACTTTTAATAGTTTTTATTAAATTTCATGTGGTTCAGGCAGTTTACATAGGGCAGTTTACATATTTCTTGAACTGTGTTACAGTTATTTTGTGCTATAAAAGCACCATATTATACAGGGATGTTTTCTAATTCTCAAACTGTGTTAGAGTGAATCTGTGTGTTAGAAGTGCTGTGTTATGTGGGAGTTTCCTGTATATATATATTCTTTTAAGTAGTGACCAATTTAGTTATTAAGAGATGAGCAAGAATACATTTTGTCTGCTTTGTGTATTTTTTGTTGAAGTTATATTTATACTTGAGTGTTTAATATGAATTGTATACCAAGTTTACATATGAGCAGGTTTCTCTATTCATAATTTTTAATTGGAGATTTGTTAATAATGTATTTGATTTGATTTGTGAAAAATGAAACTTGCTGAAAACATTAATTGCAGTTATTTATTCACAACACAAATTTTTGTATAAATTTCTCATGTATTATTGTCAAAGATCCTAATCTCAAGTAATGTTTTTTATTTTTTACTAGCAATGTTTTCCTGTAATTTATAAATCTTGTGAAACAGTTTTAGTTAATAAGCTTTTGAAATGTAAGATTTTTTTTATTATTTTATAGTTATCAAAAAATATAATACCCTGTATCTGTTATGATTTAATTCATTCAGATCATTATATATCCCTGGAAAATGAGATAGAAAATTGTAATCGAAGTATCTATTCCTGTGCTTACATAAATCTTTTGTATTCTGTATAGAGTAGCTTTAAAAAATTAGATATGAACTGGGCTTTAAATTTTTTAATGCTTTGAGCTTGTGTTATTCATTATTAAACAGCGTGATAAAAATAAACTAAGCCATATATATATTAACTCTTTCCCTGGCGGCAGGGGGTATTTAAATCCTACCATGGTCTGGCAGGCGATTTAACAATTAAATGGCTGAAAAATTAATGGTCAAAGTGTGAAAACACGCCGTTGCCAGGTAAGAGTTGGATTTGCTCAGCGTGTTATCACGCCTACGCAAAAGAAAGAGTTAAATTTTTTCAATTGACATTTTAGGTAATTTTAGATTTAAACTCTTGTAACATGATACAAAACATGGATGTGATTTAATTTTTATATTGTTTTAAACAAGTAATCTCTTTTCAGTTAGTATAATGGTTACATGAAAAAAAGCAGGGATGATCTAATATATAGTTTATGCTAAGGGAGGTGAATCTATATGGATCAAAGTGCCCTTTTTTCTAAAGAAATGTTTAATGAGGTATAAATGTGCTGACTTGTGATTATTGGGAAAATAATAAAACTAAATACTAACTCAAAACTCTTTTATTTACTATGAAAAAATGCATTTTACTCTGTATAGTAGTGAATGTTTAGTTATAAACGTAATTTAAATTAAAGTAACATTAGTGCAACTTCAGTTGCTGTAGATTATATGACAAATAATTTACATTACAATTGTAAGATGTTACTTTTAGCAAAATGCTTGCTGAATTGGAGTCATCTGTCAAACGATTTCTAAGCTAGTCTTTAATGTTATTCATCTCTGAAAATAATGACTCGCAAGCATTGGTTGATGAAAATAGGGTTCAAATAGCTTGAGATAGCTTCTTCAAACAGTTAACTGTGTCTGAAATCGAATTCCATGTTTCCAAAATTTTGTAATCTTTCTCTTTCAATCAGTTCCAACTTTTTCCTTGTTTCAATAAAATTTTGAATCACTCATGTTTGTTCATAATATTTCATAGTGAACTTTGTTATTTTGAACAAAAATGCAAACCGTTTTGATTGGTGCAGTGCCCAAAATATTTCGTCGCATGCCATTGTTTTGCCATCCCTGGTTTAGGCTATACTCTTTTATTCAAGAGTAATGGACAGTTAACTGTTATTTCCAAAAGTTTTTCTAAATTTTCTTCTCTAATCTACATACATATCATTAAAAGTTTTTTTTTTTTTCAACTTGAACATGTAATACTTATTAATATTAAATGTTCTACTTACTTATACTAAGAAATGATAGTTATAGTTCAATAATTTCATTTTCATACTTAATCAATTATACAATTATTTGATGAATTTAAATGTTAGTTTTAATTTTAAAAAATCAAGTGAAAATGTTTTTGTTTCAAAAGTTGATTAGCATATATTTAAAGAAAACTTAATGATTAAGTGTTAAAAAAAGGTAGGTAGGTTAGGCTTAGTTAATTTTTTTTATTCTATGAAATATAATTGTGTGTTTGATTTTTCAAAAAATTAATCTTGACTCAAACATAAACATCAGTTAGATCAAAACAATGCATTGTATGAAGTATAAGAAAGTTAATATCCATAGTTTTGACTGTGAGTCTCAGTTAGCCTGATCAAATAGTCACTCATGCTTGAAATTGTTCTCATGAGTAACTATCCCAGTAAACATTAGTAAAATCTTGTTATGTTGGATTGCATTAGTTTTGGAGGTATTTTATATAGATGTAAAATCAAAGTACAAATTTTAATTTTTTATATGAAATTAGGAAAATAATTTAAATGAATTTTTTAAACAATTTGATTATATCTTGATTCATCAGTATATATATATTATTAATAGCATTATTATATATTAATTCTCTCTTCTAACTTTTAAGGCCTTTGTAGCTGAATGATCATGGTTGTCAGTTCATGGCCATCAATATTAAACAGTATCTTGTAACTATTATACCTTGTATAAAGAAAGTTTCTTAATTTGATTTTTTCCCTAGAAAACAAATGTATTTTTTTTTTATTTAAAGTAATTTTATGGTGTTTTAATATGTTTTCTTTCTGGTTCTCCATTTAATTCATTGCTCACTGATTGAATGATATATAATAAAACTAAAAGAAGCTGTTAACCCCTTAACTGTGACATATTTCAGAAAATTGGACCAAAAATGGAAAATTTTTTTGACTGTTTAATTGTGTTCCTTATATTATTATAAAAATTAGAAAATGGTTTTTACTATATTTATAATTTTTACATATGCATAAAAAGGTAATGGATTACACACACATCTTTTTCAATTAGAGCAAATTAAACAAAATTTTGAAGCTAAATGTAATATAACTACTATAATATAATATAAAAACACAACAATATGATTTTCAATGCATAAATTTTGCAAATCTTTTGCAGTATGGTATATCCCAAAACATGGTACTGCACACAAGCTCATATTGCACTCTTTGCAATGAACTTGTGTCTCACGTCTTATCCTCTTCCCTTTTTCATCCATTTTATGACAGCATATAAAACACTGTCTGGTTGGAGTAGATTTTTTTTCCCATTGGGGGAATGTGTTCTGGAAAGTGTCGACCTGTGAGGTGCAGCAAGCTTACACTAAGATGTTCTGGTCCTGGTAACTGAACATTTGGCTTATTTTGTTCAACAATTGCTATTCTGTAGTTCATATTATTTTTCACACCTGCTGAATTATACATGGGGAAGGAATTATGTAATGCCTTGTCTAAAAGATGGAAAAATATCTTTTGGTAATATTTTTTACTTCGTTTTCTTGCAACTGGGTAGTCTGTAAAATGTTGATCAACTCTATCAACACCTCCCGTAGAAATAATGAATTAAGTATCCTAAAGTAGAAACAAACTCAGCATGGGCTTCACAAAATAGAAACGTTAATTTTTCTCCTGCTCGAACTGGGTTCAGGCGACACTGGCAAAGGGATTAAGAAATATGTTTTGAGTTTTATGAGTTGCAGATCATACATCTTCTTAAAGATTCAAAACTTTTTTATTACTGTTAATAATATATGCTGCAAAGAATTAAATAATTAATGATTACTGCATTTTCTTTAGAGCATGACATGTGACATCATGTTTAGTTAAACTATTGTAGAAGGGTTTGTAAACTGTCATTGGAAATTCTTCACTACTTATCAAATTATGATGTAGCGGCTCAATGTGCTTAGTTTGTAAGAGACAGAAAAATTTCTACTTCCGTAAAATGAACTATTGTACATTTCATGTCCACTATTTCTACAAACTTAAAAAATCCTCAAAATAAATCTCAATCTTAATTTTATAATATGTATGTCTCTGTACACTTTACATTTTTAATCAAGGCCAATATGACTCTAAAATTTTAAAACTTATTAAATCTTTACATACTTATTTGTCCTTTAGTCAATCATTTTGCTTGCATTCATAAACTTGACTGAATTTTTAATTTTTCTGTATGGTGAATTTTTATTTTATTTAATTGAATGTAATTTAATATGGATTTTTAGTATGAGAAAATAGTTTAACATTTAAAACTTTTTATGTTCCTGCTAACTTTTATGCTTTGAATGTAAAATATATGTTTTTCAACCTTTTACTAAACTTTTATTTACAGACTGTTCATTTTTACGCATTTTCACTAAATTTCTATTATCTGCTGACTATTTTATCTCCTACTGCTCTTATTGATTTTTTTTAATATTCACATTGGCAGGAAAATAAGTAGATGAAAACTGTAGAACTCATTCCCATAAAGATTTTAAAAGTTCATAAAGTTTGTCCTTACTCTTCCATATCGTATCTCATTTGCTATTGATTTCTGGCTAATTCGTTGGTACATCTTCATTAAAAAAAAGGTTTTTATTTATTTATTTTTCTTCTTACTATGTCGGAATTTTCTGAAATTAAACTCATTTTGGGCTTTGCTCATGTTTGAATTCTTTATGCTTCATGTGGCTAAAAAATTTGTTTTCGTCGATTTTCTGTTTTTCATGTTGTCAGACTAGGGCAAAGTGTGCTTTTGAACATGTAAAGAAGGTTATTAAAAAGAATTCAATTGTATTATTGAATCCCCTAGAGGAAATGAAAAAATATGCAAAATATGCACGTCGTATTAAATGCATTTCTCGCTGTAGTCGATATTATATTGCCTGTCAGGTGAAAACATCAAAGCATGCCATAAATAAGAAATGAAGTAGCAGATACTGAAAATTTGTTTGTTTTCTCATGGAGAATGTTCAGTCAAATGTAATATGTGTGAGATCTGATGTATTGTTTGTATCTTTTCTTGTAGAACATAATGTACCTCTGATTGCAGTTGACTCCGGTACTCTAGGAAAAAATATTTCCTGTCTGATATTGCCAAGCAGTACATATGTAAAAGGACTTAAAACATCTGCTGTGATTATATACTGAAATAGTTTCTACTTGGAGAGAGTGTATGGTTGTGATATTGGTATGGAGAGTGTATTGGCATGGTGAAACAAGGTATTTTTTGCTGCATCTGATGGCAGTAATGATACTAATTACAAAATATATCCTATCCCATTGTAGTCACTTACTTCAATCTTGCAAAATGTCTAATTCAAAGGGATCTTTTTCCAATTCTAAATTTTATTGGGAATTCCATTCCTTAACAAACTCTTTATGGATGTATTAAAAAAATGTGCGATACCCTTTGAATATTTCCATTTATGGTCACTGGCGTATCTAGTTCTGAGTGGGCCCTGTATCAAAATTCCTTCGGGGCTCTTTTTTTGGTATGAAAAATAGCTACAAAATACTTTAATTAAACAATAAACAAACAAAAATACTACCTTTGAAATAAAAATAGACATTTTATAATTAGAAATGCAAAATAATTGTATTTACTCAAAAAATATAATCCAATTAAAAAAAATCACTAAAGCATAAATTTCGTGAACCAAAAATATATAAATCAGTCCTTCTACAAATACTACCTGTATAATAAATAACTATAAAATAACTTTTCTGGCTTTCTAAGAAGCAAATTTGTCAATAGTTTCGGTGAAATCCATTTTTCTGAGGTTTCGGATTCAATTCAGATGATGGCTAAATCTGAAAGCCTTTCTTGTGTCATATTATTTCTCGAGTAATTTTTAGTAATTCTTTTGATAAACTTCTTTCCTCTAAAGCCAGAGAATCAGGTAAGGGTAAAAAATTCTTATTGCTAAAGCAAAATTTGGAGATATCATTCTTGATTATAATTTCTAATACCTCAATTGGCTGTTTTTACCTGAAAAAATATCTTTAAATAATGTCATTTCATTAAATGGTTGTATGCCGTCTATATATTTCTCAATACTTCCTCCTTCCTATACCTGTAACTTAATATTCAAGTCCATTTCAGGCTTTCATGAAATCATCATCAGAAATGTTGAAAAAATCAGAAAACAGAATATCGAATAGCACTCAGATAATAAGGTAAATCGTCCATTAGCTGAAGGTATCGTGAATTGCTGAAAGGAATTTAAAGCTGCCCTCATAAACGAATAAATAGACCAATAGCCTGATCTTCGAGATAAGAAATTCGGGATCAATGCCTAAATCTCTAGCAATTGTTGTTACTGAATCGACTGATATCTTAAAGTTATCATCAGATTTTTGGGAAACCAAATTATTTTTTGTGATTATCGAAACCTTCAAGGCATTCCACAACATTTAGTTTAGGATTTTGAAGCAATTTACTCAATACATCAATTCCTGATAATAAATAACACCAAATTAAAATTAAACACACAAATTAAAATGTTTGAATTTTTTTTCCCTGTCTCTGATGGTATTTTCAATTAAGGCCTTTAATGCTGTAATAATTTTTTAGGTCTTGTTTAAGAGGTCTAATAGCATTGATACGATCTTCTCTTCTTGTTTCCCTTAACGGTTTTAAAGTTAGACTTTTCACGTGTTTTTTTTTTTGGTAAATACCGTCGATATGGGGGCACAGTAAAATAACTACACACCTCTTGTACCATGTAAAAAAACAGAAATTTCACCAAGGGAGCTGGCAGCGTCATTAATGATGAGATTTAATATATGAGCCGCACATAACACTCACATACAATATAAAGTGAGGTTTTTTTCTTCTTTTATCTGCAGCATAGGTGCTGATGTAGTAAAAATTTATCTGGTGTTAATGACTTAATATTGACTGGCAAATATTGAAATTATAGCTCGTAATATTAAGCGTACGTTTGTTTGATATTTAGATTAAAAATCCTTAATAAAAAAATACATTTGAAATTCACAGAAAAAAAAAATTGTTTTCTCCTTTATTTTTAATATACAAGCAGAGGTAAAAATAATAAAACCAAGAATATAATTTTGAATAATTTTTCATTAGAGATTAATTTTTGTTGCAAATTACTGTAATATCTGGAAAGCAAATTTTTAAACCTAAACACCAAAGAGTATATCTGAAATATGTTGAATTGACTTAAAAAAAAGTTGACTGTATAAACAGATTATTTCCTACATATTTATAACCAATTTCTGAATGCGGAAAAAAATATTTTAAAATTTTTTAAAAGTACTTAAATCTGTTGTGTGAATAAATATATCTGACATTCTTCGAGCAACGAATAAAATAAAAGAATGATCTGGTCGTATGCCAAAACCGACAGCAATGGACAATTTTGATACTTACTTTATAAATGAATGTATCAGAGGCTAAATATTTGGAAGCAATTCAACATGGTTTCATCTATTCAGTTTTAAATGTGATGTATACAGGAGATGTTAAGAAGAACCATTGGATTGATAAATTCTGCTAATATAGAGAAAGTATTAAACAGGTTGAGGGGCTAAGTCAGTGTTTCTCAAACTGTGGGATGCGCCCTCCTTTTAGGGGGCGTAATAATTCTACGAGGGGGTGCGAGCATATTAAAAATTCAAAGCAAAAAATTAAAAAAGAATTTAATTCAATGAAAGTAAATAAACCAAATACATTTTGACATAATATAAATTAAAATACACATTTACACTGATATAATGCACTTATAAATATATCAGTACTACACAATGTATTTTATAATTAATTTAACAATACTAAGTTAAGACAAATTTCATTATTACAAGTTACCCGATGGGCTTGTCACATAAAATTAACACTTATCTTGATAATTTGTAAGATTTATAATTGATCCCTTAACTGTCGATTTAAAAGTTACGTGATTCGCTCCCCAATGCCACCTTTTCCCACATAGTCACGCGTTTGTGATGTATTGGGGGGGGGTGAGAAGTAAAGGAATGCATAAACAAATGACCTGAAATAAGTACATCCTTCGCAAACACTATCAAGATCCTTTTATTGCATTCCAAGGCCTTTGGAACAATTTTATGGATAGTAGTACGCAGAAAAGATCGTACTTCGGAAAGACGTAAATATATGTCTGTGGAAATTAACGTTTTGGTGGAGCGAGATGTTTATATATATGCCGGTAGGAACTTAAGAGGTTAAAGTCGTATTGTAGCTTTAGCGTCAAAGTATAGTAATATTTAATTTAAAACATTGTTATTGTATAGAAGAAGGGTGTGTGATGAAAATTATGATTGAATATTGGGTAGCAAATATTAGAAGTTTGAGAAGCACTGAACTAAGGAATTAAATATAAATTTTTGACCTTTTTTTGTATTGAAATGCTTTGTTTCACATAGGGTATAGCTTACGCGAAACTGTTTTGAAAAACAAATAATCTTCTATTATTATTTATTATTTTTAAAACAGAATTTAGTGGCATTATTGCCTGTGCAAAATAGTCACGGTTCAACGGTGCAAAGTTTATCAGAGAAATGTTTGTTTTGACTACGAATTCCTGACTACTCAACCGTTTCGGACAAAAGACTGGCACAAGAGGCACATTTTTTTACAGATTTTTTTTAAATAGAAGTAAATGCATATTGTTTTCGTAAGGTGATCGTGGGAAAAATGTGCTGATGTATGCGAATGTTTAGGGATCAGTCCCTTAAAAATGACAAGACCTCACTGGTTGCTCATAAGATCTATAGTGTGTACACAACTTAATGCATCACTTAGTTCTATAAAAAAAAAAGATGGCAAAAACACGTGTTTGTTTTCTCTGTTTCTCAAAACAACGGTGGTTGCCCTCTCATATTTCATTTTTCCCCCAGTGCTTTCTCACAACGAGTGCTTACATTCTCTCCTACCAGAAGGGAAATTTTTTCGTGTTAAGATGGGGGAAAATGCTTGAAAATACATAGCAGTTTGTCGGGACCATTGTATTTCGTGTTTTTCGATATTTCGCTTTAAGCATTTTTGGGTTATAAACGTATTGCACTGTAGATCATGATTAGCTTTTAGTATGTTTTCTTTTATTATTGTTTTTAGTGCTATATTGTGAATCTTTAGATTCGCTTATTTGATTATATGACATCTTGTTACATTTTGGGAATTTTTAAAAACACATAAAACCTACAATTTTTAATATAGCACTAAGGTACCTACAACATAAAATAACATTTAGAACTTCAGTAACATTAATAATATTATGCGAATATTGAAATGTTTTTCAAACATTCTTTGTAATGAAAATTATTGAATCAAAATGAGCTGCAAGATTTTTTCTCAAATATTTTTATACCAAATATAATAACAAGAAACTACTTTTAATGGAAGCATAGCATTTTTACTAAAAAGGAAAATGGACGCTGTTAATGAGAGCGTTGTAAAACCATAAGCAAAAAAAATCACTTTTCCTCTCTTTTGTTTTCTAAATTATAAGGCTATTATTAAATCGAAAACTTTTAGTGCCCTCAAATGCATGTTGAGTTTAAACACTTATGTCTAGGTAATGTTAACTATATTAGTTATTTTCGTAAAGCAGCTTTCGCAAAAATCAATTTTGAGCCACCTTTGTTAAGTATCAATCCACAGTGCATTGCCAGTGTCATTGATAAGCAAAAAAAAATATATTTTTTTCGGTATAGCCAGCTCTATCACGAACTTTGCTTTCAAATGAAGGCTATACGTAAAAAGTAGACATTTATAATCAATGTGTGTGAACCAACACACTGTGCACTAACATTCTGTTTTTTAAACTATGTCAGGCATGTCAAACTCATATGATATAAAAGGCCACATGATCTATTTCAATCAAGTTGGGGGCCGCATACTGTAGAAACTCATAAAATAGGGTTTTTTGAATGCTTATACTATGCATTAACTATATATAGCTAGTAGATTCAATGTATCAAGCTTAATGTATTGTTTATTATACAACACTGTTTTATATTTCATGTTATTTTTTTAACTTAAACTATAAATATTTTATTTTATATAAAAAAATTTAAAGTGTGAATAAGAAATACAGTTTAAATATTACTTTTATAGAAAATATTTGAACTGGTTTTCACAAAGCAAGTCATCAAAATTTGGTTGATGTATTGAACTGGTTCAATTCTTAAAACTGATGATAAATGTTGATCGTCTAATTTTGATTTTTCTGGATTATTTTTCATTAAAGAAAATATTTGCTCACTTAAATGCTTCTGAACATAGCCACTCGCATAACAAACAATAACATTTTAGGAAACCGATCTACAGATAAATTTGTACAGAAATTTGGAATTCCAACTTCCATACATTTTTGCTTAAGGCGATATGGTACCCTAAAAATCATTAAACTGTCGAAAAAAATTTTAGTGGCTTATTTGATACCCCGAATCTTTGTAAATATGCCTGCAAAATTTCAAAGCCTTACCTGCATTTTTCATTAAGTAATGGAGAAATGTTCGATGTTAAATAGCAACTACCACGCCTACATTTCAGATTATCTGCTAGAAAAGAGCTTGATAAAAACTGAATTAATTATTTTTCTAATGCACATCAATGAGATTGACATTATATATGCAGTAATAAATCATTTTAAGAAAGAATTGTGCAATTAATGCAAAAATTCTAGTTTGTGAATTATTTACTGAAGATCAAATGGATTTGGTCAAGATTTAAAAGTTATGCGTGCTTTTTATGATATTATTATGAATGAAATTAAAACTTCAAAAAAGATTCTCCCAAAGCACAAATACTAAATCTCATTTTGATAACTCAGATAATTAAAAATCTAATTCGCAAGAATAGAAAAACTCTCCCATTTTTATATATTTGTTTTTGGTGATATATATATCCCATATGTGTGTGAGATTCAACACTTTTATTATTAAAATATTTTAAGATATTTATTTAAACAAATGCACATATACAGTTCTTAGATGTATTTTACCTATAAATTGTTATTTGATTTTGCTTTTATTAGTGTACAATATTTAACATGCAAAGACTTTTTAAAATCATGGAAATAAAAAATAAAGACATAAAAAGGATCTTTTGTACATGTTGTGCATTAGCTCTGAGCATGGAATTAGCTCTGAAGTGTGTGTATTTTTTTTTTTTTATAATTATTAAGATAAAGTTTTATGAAATATTGATCTTTCTTTCTTTTTTTTTTTTGTATATATTCATTATCGCAGTATACTGTTTAATTGTTCTACATTTGTGCAATTTTTTATGGTAAGTAGTTTTAAATAAGCTAATTAACATTTCATAAAACCTTTATGAAATACAATTAAATTCAAAAATTAAAAATAAAAAAATTTTTGAAGATGGTACCATATCGCCTAAACCAAATAATCATATGGAATTTCCATTAACCTGCTAGTTTGATATCACGGGCCATCGCGCTAAGTTGTTTATGTTCGCCAAGATGGGCAATAACATTACAATATGGTTACCTTGATATTTTTATCGTCTGGCGATGTGGTTGCCATGGAGATAACATATATTAGAAATAATTTTTATTGGTTCTGTTCCCGCGGTAATCCTATTAATTTCAGACGATTTTATTTCTATTTCTTTTACAATTTAACCATTGTCATTGCAATCCGGATTCAAATTATATTTCAGTCTTCTGTTTCATTTAATGCTATTTTCGAATATGGATATTTCTAATATCATTGGTGAGAATTAGGATATTTTTTTTAAAAGAATGAGTGTTATATTATTAATTATTCCTATAAATTGTTTATTTTCAATTTATTTTTCTTTTTAAAAATGTTTTTTTTCTTTCGTTTCTTGTTCGATGAAATTCGTTGAAGAAATTTGTATTTTTTGAAACATAGCAAGCTTTCAGTACTTTTTAGTTGCTATTCATTATCAATTTTAATATATATTATGTAATTATTTTATTAATAATGCGAAAAAAAAAATTCGAATGTGTAATAATCATATAATATACGTTATTTGTAATAATTGTTATTTTATAATTATTATTACATATGTGTTATTTATTTTTATTATTTTATTTATTTCTAAGTATTATGTTATTTATTATTATTTTGTTATTTATTTACAATTATTATTTTGTTGTTTTTTATAATTATGTTAAATGAGTATTCTTATATCTGTACGATTCTTATATTACAATAGGATGATTATTCTTTTTTATAGAATCTATTAAACTATATTACGTGATTATTATTATATAAAATAATAAAAAGTAATACCATATGAATATCTAATAATTATAACTATTTAGTATTATATGAATATTATATATAATCATTTCTATAACATATTACAAGATTATTGTATACTGCATAATATTACTACTAGTAAATATGATTTTTTTTTATAATATTGATATTAATTATTTATTGATCTTGGTTAGTCTCAATTTATTCCTAAATTCTTTATTTGAAATCGATTTTTGTTTTTCAAAACAGTTCTTTAAAATTATTTTCCTGACGAGTCTTACCGCTAGGCCGCCATCTTGAATTTCATTCCAACGGCCAGCGCTGCTTGGCGTGATTCTTTATCGCGCCAAACAGCGTTTGGCGCCGTGCCTCGTGATATCAAACTAGTTCCTCAATTTTATTTGTGTAAGTTTACATAATGATTTCAATAACGGTAGATAGAAGTGAAGTAAAAAGACAAAATTGTAATTCATAACTTTTAAAAAATCAGAAAATCTATCATCTAATTCAGTCTTTAAAAATTTAATTTGGTTAGCATATTCTGTACACTTTCTATTCGTTCTAGCCAACGAAATTATTTTTGTTTGAAAGCGTTAATATAACCAAGTAGCTCTGTTCTTTCCTTGAAGTTTAAGAATAAGTTGATTGAAAAGATTCGTAATTTCAAATGGAAAAGCCGGGTCTTTTATATCCATCGTCCATTTTTTTAAATTCGGCACATTCATAATTTTTTGTCATAAAATTTATGATTTCGTTCAGTAATCAGAAGAATCGGGTAAAGTCCTATTATAACTCACACTTTGGCGAAAATTTTATCCAACAGAGTCAAAGTGGAACCAACGTGCTTCTTTCTATGTCGATATCTAGGGAACTGGCAAACATGGCTTCATGTCCGAATGAGTAAAAATAAAAATCTCACGACTGTAAGAAAAAACTTTTAAATGTTAGCTTCTAAAAATAAGAAATTAATGATATTCTAAGGATAATAATTTGATATCCGTTGGACAAAAGTGGACATTTGTAAAACTTATGGAACAATTCCATAAAAAATTTAGCGTTTACTAAGAAAATGAACATTTTGAAAGAGATGAAATTCATGTTGGAAGGAGACAAATTGAAAATTTTAAGACTTTAAAGACAAATTTCTATAAAATTAGATTTTTTAATAACATATTATGAATATTCTTAGGAGAATAAATCATAATGTTTTAACAAAACCTATACCAGTCAGGCACTGCATTTTTATTAATTCACAATTAGCATAACAAGTCAAAACTTAAAGCATACTCAGATGACTTTTACTTGGCAGATACGTAACTTTCCTCATGTTCTAACTCATATCATGTGAATTATCTGCTACTTTCAAGCGACATCTCCAATCATTACCATCAATTCATTCTTGCAAACATATAATATTCTTACTTTTCGGACATTCATACATTGCAGCAATCAAACCTTCTTGAACTTTCAATTCAATAATTTCCTTTTGCCATCTTGCTTCCAAAAAAAAAAAAAGAGAGAGAGAGAAACCGATAGTTTTCCACGTATAGTTATCAATTAACTGTCAATCGTGGAAAGGATGCAAATGGCTCAATCGTCATTGTTAGTAGAATTGACAAAGCTTATTACCAATCTGTAGTTACCAGTCACAGCTAACTAACGGTCACTAATAACGATTGTTTGAAAGATAAAAAAGAAGGGTAGCTAGTTAGGTGACAAAAAAGTTCAAAACCCCCGGAAAGGGCTTTAAAAGAGGATCCAACCAATCCAATCGTTTTAACACTTTTATGACTCGACAGCCATCGAATTTCCCTGTAATATGGTTGATCAGTGTATTTATATTTTGTATCTTCTAGAAATGAGGCAAACTGAACTGATTAATTTTTTGTACTCAAATATAACTTACAATTGTGGTGACTATTTTTAAAACATACTCGAGAGATATTTAAAACTTTTCAGCACAGTACTTGCTGGTAAATACGAAAAAAAAAAGTTCAAAAGCGTGAGTGAGTGAGTAAATATTAACTTTGCACTGTTCGCACATGGGCTTTTGGCAACAGACCTCGTAATTTTGAACCATGGTCAAGTGACGAGGACAGCACATGAGCTGGCGCCCCCTCCTAACTACCACAGCAACGGGAGGACGTTTGAGCTCTCTCTCGACAGATTTAACGTACATCGCTCCTCCCCTATACGGCGGGTTTTTAGTGGTGCTGAGCTCGAACTCATGATACGCCAGCCGCGATCCGCTACCTTAATTACTAGGTTACCGCGGCCCCCTTTTAATCCTGAAACAACTCCTTTGCAATACCTGCTATGGTAGGGGCACCATCAGTTGCAAGACCAACCAACTTTGTTGGATATAATACTTCCGCCACTTTAATTAAGTAATCACTAGTTAATTCCTCTTCAGTTAACGGTTTCGAAGTAAAATTATGTGAACAATATTAATAAAATAGAAAAAATACTTTTTAATCCAAAACATATTTATTATTAAATATATTTTTTTTAAAACAAGAACAGGTAACTGATAAATATGCTGTAAATGTATAAAAAGTTCACCTTAAATTCATGCGGCCGCGGTGGCCGAGTGGTCTAGGCATCGGATCATGGCTAGTTTGTCATGGGTTCGATCCTAGTACCACTAAAGATCCGCCGTGTAGGGGAGCGATGCACGTTAAATCTGTCGAGAGCTCAAACGTCCTCCCGTTGGTGTGGTGTGGTAGTTAGGAGAGGGGGGTGCCAGCTCAGGTGTCGTCCGCGTCACTTGACCATGGTTCAAAATTACGCGGACCGTCCCCAAAAAAGCCCTCGTGTAGCTGAACAGTGGGACGTTAATATTCACTCACTCACTCACCTTAAATTCATAGTAAAAAGAAAAAGAAACAAAAATTTTATGAGCTTTATATTTAAAAATTTCGAAAAAGTCTTGGAGGGCCGCAATATATGCACTGGCGGGCCACATGTGGCCCGCGTGTTTGACATGCCTGAACTATGCTATGCTATTAGGAAATCGTGACTTATTTTGATTTTTCAATATCTATTTAAAACTCAGCATATTTTTTCGATGTATTATATGTTTTACTTTTAGAAATTGTACAAAATTTTGCTTGTTTGATAGAACTATATGCGGCCGCCCCTTGTTTTGGCCGCCCTCGTGCATTGCTCGCTCTGCACACCTGCTAGGATCGGCCCTGACTGTACTTTTTTATGAAAGCATCTTTACTATACAGTCATTATTTTCTTCTGTGTAACTATAAATTTGTTTTTAAATTTACCTCAGAGTATAAGTTTTTATAAATCAAGTTAATATTTATAAAAGTTTTCTCTGAGTAATTTTCTTATTAGAATATCTTGATTGTTAAAATTTTCTTTGCATTATTTAAAAAATATTTGCTTATCATGCATTATTTTATAAGATTTAAAATGTTATTTTAGGAATTTACTTAAAAGGGAATAAGGTGTTATTTTGCACTTTGTCATCTTCAAAAGTGGACAGGTATGTCCATATAACATTTTTAGAGAGGAAACAGTGTAATAACGTTTGCTTCTTGAAAGGCTGCAATAAATAAATGGAAATAAAAAAATAACACTGCAGACTTTTTTCTCTTCTTTTTTCATTAAAAGTTTTTCAAAAAATGTAATTTAAACCAATTGTTTATCAAAGTAATGAGAATTTAAAATAATTTAGGATTTAGTTTATTTTTTATTATTCTTTATTGTTTATTTTCTGTTTCCAAAAGAACTATATGAATATTTTTGTTTCAGCAGGAATTTAAGTGCAATAAAAAGAACTGTCTTGTTCAAGTGCCTCCTGTTTTTCTGGAAATCGGTTATTCATAATTTCTAATTAGTTTTTCAGATACATAACACATCTTAGTTTATGACCTTTTTAAGTTGACTTAATTCATGTAATTCTAACATGAACTTTAAGTATGTCCAATTAAATTCTGTTTGGGATTGACTTTTTTGTACTGACAGTTGAACTTTTGAACATTTCATATTATTTTAACTGACCATGTTTTTAACTGTAACCAAAAAGATTACTTTGTAACTGGTTAAGAGAGTTGTGCTGCCCTCAGTCAGTTAATTTTTTAGTTAGTCAGTCAGTTAGTGTGAAGACGTCTTGTTGTTGTGTGAATGTGTGCCTTGTTTTTATGTAATCCTGTGTTTGATCTGCTGTCAAGCGAAAATAAAAGGAGAATTTGAACCTGTAAGGAAAGTGTCTTTATTTGGATTTTGATAACCTATATATTGCATTCCGTACATCAGGACATTTTTACATTATTAATTTATTCTAAATAACTTGATGTTGCCTTCTTTTCATCAAGCAATAAGGGAATGAGTGGGCTTTGCTGCTAAAAGATTTTTTTAAAGCTCTTTACTCATACCATATTTTAGTGTCACATGTTAGATTGTTTGATCTCTATTTTTTAATTTTGAGCTTATTATTTTTTATTTTATTTCTTTATTTTGATAAAAAGAAAAAATTCTTTGAATTTAAATAAGCCCAGGGGTTAAAAATGTACTATTAAATGGAATAGTAAATGAATAAAATGGGAAATTATCTTAATTCTTATAATATATTCCATTTGGATTAAAATGCTATAAATCTCATAATGTAAAGTAATTTGCTATGAAAAATTGTCCAGATAAATAAAAAAAAGAGCGCTGCTTTTTCTCATTTTTTGTCTAAGAATAAAAAAAATTGTTTTAACTGAAAATATAATGGATATTTTTAGTTGATAAAAATATTGATTTTGAATGTTATTATGTACATTATTTTAATGGGTTTTCAATATGCATCAAATTTAAATAAGACTAATCTCATGTCAGCAACCGTTTGTTGATTGATTTTAGTTACTTGAGTGGTTAACTTACTGATGTTTTTTCATAATTTGTGATTTCTATGAAAAAAATTGGTTGGTATAATTTGAAATTTTCAAGCATATTTTTTGCTAGATGTACTTGTAGTTTTATTTTTTTAAAATTTTTTTTATACAATTCAACCCTCTAACTGCAACACTATTTTTGATACTAATATTCTTTGTGATTTTTCTGTGGAAACTAAAATGATCAAAAAAAAAAAAATTAAAACTTAAGAAAATATTTAAATGTATGATTACACACACATAAACATTTTATGAATGATGTAGCTTCCAAATTCTTTATTTGTTTTTATCCCTAATTAAGAGTACATTCTCAATTTCATTAAAAAAAATTCAGTATTTATCACATTTTTTAAATTAAATGTATTTGTTCAAATATTTTATTAGGAAAGCAGTATAGTGATAAATGTGAATATTCAGAAGAATGCTACTACTATGATCCCAATTCATATTGTTCACAGTTACCTTATAGAAGCACATGCGAGTGTCATACAGGGTTCATTTTCAATGAAGTTACAAAGGTTTGTGAAGATGGTAAGTGTCTGATTTTTTTTTTCATTCCTGCAAAAAATATTTGATTAATTTTTAAATTTTCCTTCATTAATCTTGAATTTTTTCTTTAGCCTTGTAAGTTTATTTCTGTGACTAACTTAATTCTTAATAGTACTTAAGTGAATATAATTATATGTTAAGAAAAATAAGACTTTTTTTTCTAATTTAAATTCCAATTTTCTTATGCTTTTGCTATTAAAATTACCTCTTGGTGTTAATTAAATATTTTTAAGGTCTTTTAAAGTATATGCATTAAAACAAATAGCAATTTTGGGATGCTTGGTTTTTAAATTGTAAAATTTTTACTTATATATATAACAGCACAAATTGGTTATTCTGCATTATTAGTTTTATAAGAAATATTCAATTGTATTTTACCGTTTTGATGATAGTGTATTACCCCCCCCCTTCTTTGATCTGTGTGTGTCAAACATGTTTTTTTAAAAGAAATACTAAACTACATTTATAATTAAGTCAATGTATAAATAATTGGATATTGTTATACTTTAAGAAATGTTGACATTTTATAAATATATATATTTTCAGTTGGAAAAGATACTCCAAAATCATCCAATCTTATGTTCCCTACTGCCATTGGAGGATGTCTAGCATTTGCCAGCATAATTTTCTTTTGTTTAGTTGCTTGGCAAGTTTGTAAGAGGTGAGCTTTGATTCCCATAGATTTTAGTTATATTTTTATAAATTAATTTTTCACTCACAAATTTGCATTTAGTATTTTATAAAAATTCCTTGACAAGAAATTTTTTCATTACAATTTTAGAAATTTTCTTGAACATAACTGTAAAGATTTATTTTATGTAAATATTTAATATGTATAAATTACAAAAGGGATATTACTTAAAATTTAATGCAATTTTCAGTGATAATTAGGAAGATATGTCTCCAAGATATATGAAAATTAAGGAGAATGTGATTTGCAAATTTTAATTTATTTTGTAAAATTGTAGTTTAAACATAACTCAGTGGCACAACAGCCCGTGAGGGCCAAGGCCTATTGTGCCCATCTCAGTATACACGTGACCTTGGGCCCTGAGGTGCAGGAGCAGATGTTCCATTTAGGTGGTCAGTCTGATGCAAAGCCCCCAGTGTTTTTTCAAGCTTGGTACTCATTTATCGACTCACTGAAGAGATGAAAGACTGAGTCGACCTTGCCCAGCCCGGGAAGCATGATGCACTACCCCCAGCCACTGATCTTTTGTTATAGTTTGCTTAATATATATAAATGTTCTGAGTGCTTAAAATGTTTATTTCATTAATATTATTTTTCATCAATGTTTATTGATGAATTTAGTATTATTTACCCAATGTTACTTGTGACTTTATTTTAAACCTGTTTATGTTTACAAATTTTCTCCTGGGATGTTATTTTTCAATCAAAATATGTAGCTTTAAAAAATATTTTCTATTTGTGTTTAATTTTTTACATTTTTGCAATGCTTTATTTATAGTCTGTCTGTTTTTTATGTTAAGTCTTTATTGAAGACAGATGTGTCTATAATTTACTATATTCTCAAAAAAGTTCAAGATCTTATCTCAAAATAATAAGATATGTATTCTTGGCCATCATTTCAGCATTCTGTTATTTTTGTGCACAAAATGACAGAAATGAATTGGAAACCTAGATTATTCAATTTATGATGGTAGGCAATATTGTGGAAGGATGACCAAATGTAATAAAATGCTTCAAAATGCTAACACTTCAGTAAATATTTGTTAAAACTCGTTTTATTTATTTCACACTAACCTTAGTTTCATGTCAGTATTAGTCCTCTTTACTAGAAAATTGGCACCATTCTAGAAGAAACGTTTTTTATATCTCCTCAGGTAATTCATCATTTAAATTGAAATCCAATTTAATTTCAGTTTTGTTGAAGCTGATTAATCAGTTAAAAGAAAAGTAGTTTTAGATTATTTATTTCAATCAGAAATAGCTGCTTTTTCTTCTAAGATGCTGATTTGAGCTTATATATAACTAGTTTTGTTTTTGTTTGCTATTTTTGATCAGTAAATGTTTCCATGCATACAACTTAAAATGAGAATGAATAATATTATATTAGAAGTGGGAAATTTTGGAATAGCTAAACATGTATATTAAAATGTTAACTATGGCTTTAAATTTATTAAGTAATGCAAATTTTTTTTTATTTATTTTCTTTTATGAAGGCAAAATATGTACAGTCGAATTTTCTCTCGGAGAAATGTATCAGCTCGTTCGCGTTATCATTCTACTTGCATGGAAAGTCAAGGACCTATACCAAGTGCTCCCATTGGTGATGAAAGTTTACCAACTTATGATACAGCATTGTCTTTAAAAGTAAGAATATATTTTTTTTATCTGAAATTAATTGATTAAAAAATTTTGCCCTAATGTCATTTATTTCTTTGCAAACATTATTTTTGTATAAATGTTAAACATAATTTTTTTTCTAAATATTTTTACTGTAGCATAATATGCATTTATGCATGTAAAATGTTCTATGCATTGTTTTAAAGTCTGCTATTATATGAGAATATTATCAAACATTGTCTTTTTTATGTTTACATTAACATTTATGTTTGTAAATTCGGTTTTTCTCTCACTTTTTTTCCTGCTAGAATTTTAAAATTTGTACAGTTGTGTGTTCTCTTGATGGAGAATATTTTAATATTTTGAAAACATAACTATCAATTGTTAATTTTTTTTATATTTTTTTCTGTATCAAGAAAGTAATCTGGTAAAAATTTCTGCTTTTGTAGTTGAAAGATTATTGTAAAATTCATTAGACTTACCCAGTTAGAGATCTGGATCCATTTTTTAAAGAAATACAGTCGACTCTTGCTAATTCAAACCTTCGATAATTGGAAGTATATGCTCAGCCCCTAGATAAATTCTTGATATTTCGAACTAAACAATACGTTTTGGTACACTCGATATTTCAAAGCAAAATCTGTGGCTGTCCAGACTACAATTTGCAATAATTTGAAATTATCTTATAAAACTGACAGTTTGAACACTTACCTGTAGCAAACTGGTTGGAGCTTACATTTTTTTGTGTTGTATTGTCTCTGCATGTCTCACCTGTAACATAGCCCCTTTGATGACCGTTTGCTACCCTTTCTTTGTGTTTCCTGGTTCCTTAGGCAAAAAGGCATTTTATTTGCTTTCCTTCTTCAAGTGGACAGTTCTGGTCGCACTTGTTGTCAGCCTTCCATATCTTTCATTTAACACATGGCCTTGCTACATATTTGTTCAGGAAGGATGGTTCGCTATTGTAAAGAAGAGATGCGTAGAATTTTTTTTTTTGCTTCGGACTGACATGACGATTTACAGCTCATCTGTATAACTTTAGCATGAGGCACCAAATAGGGCAAGAGCCGGACTGGACCCTGCCTTGAAGGACCAATAGCGTTGGGGACAATGTCTGAAGGGACCGGGTGTGAAAAGATATTTATTTCCAATGAGGAATGGAAGAGATTTGGTGGAGCGTGATAGAATCCTGTTCGAGAATTGCTACTATTCTTTTAATACAGGACTTTTAACTTCTGTATAATATTTATACTGTATTATATGTAATTTTAAAAATACTTAAAAGTAATATTGTACAATTTTATTACATAGTTTAAAATTTAAATGTGTAAGAAAAAAAATTTCACATTGTGTGTTTTGGGAGTTTTTTCTTAACCTCTTGATAATTCAAAGTTTTTCATTGGTCCCTCCAACTTTGAATTATTGAGAGTCAACTGTAATTTATTGCTCAGTGAAAAATTGTTTGCAAGATTCTATAATTATAAATAATTATAGATACATTAAAATATTAGAGTAGAAAATTTATATTGATATTTTTCTAAAAGATTAAGCATGGCTTTAGTAGTATACTAATGAAAATTACATGTCTAAACAAAATTTCTAAAGCTGAGGTACTGAAAACAATATGATTAAGAAATGAAGTGGCAATGAGTTTCCCAAGAAAATTCCCCTCATATCTACTACAAATTAAAATATAATTGAATTTGGAAAATAATCATAAGAAATATTTTATTTTTTCAACTCCGAATTTTTGATAAATTTTCTTTTAATCAATGAAAAGCAAGTTTTTTTTGTTGAAATTATTTTTTAGTTAAAGCATGTTTATTTCTAATCTTCTCTTTAATTCATTTGAAAGCTATTTGTCAAAGCTATTTTCAAACATTCATAAGCTATTTATCTTAATCAAACTTTCTAATTATGTTCCATGGTATCTGTCATCAATTTTGTATATATATATCAACTAAAAATTAGAAGTAGAAAAATCTTATTTTTATAATGTCATTGCGATTTAAATTGATTATGTGTAATTTTTTATTGATGCTATTCATTCTCGAATTAAAGTCTTATAAGTTGAAAATGTTTTTCATCTTTTAATTGAAATTAATATAAATTGTTTTGTCTTTGTCTTTTTCACAGATATCTGAGGATTGTGAACCCCCACCTTCTTATGATGAAGTTATTGGTCAAACACCATTATCAAAAACATAGATTATATGTAAACTAAAATAATTAAATGTTATTCAGTTTACATATCATATGTTTAAAAATTATGTTTGAGAGTAAAAGGGTTTTCTCATTGAAATGTTTAAGTAAAAACTTTTTGGATTTTCATAACAGTTGCATATATAACTGTATACCACTTTTATGATATAATGAAACAATGGAACCTCTTGAGAATAACACACATATGTATCACTATTTTTATAGTAGTCATTTCCTGTATTTGTATTTTTATATTGTATTTTTATTTTGGTTTTTTCTTTCTAATCTGTTGAATTGGTAATCCTATGTTATTTGAAATAAGGAATTCATGAATATAATTTATATGCTCAAAACTTTCCCCCATCATAATTAGATGTGCTTATAGCTGTTGCAACATGTAGTATTTAAATATACGTTTTAGATAAACATTTCCCTTATTTGGACAAATTCTTGTGTAGAGATTGCCAAATATAATTTTAACACTGGCAGCCAATCTGTTTAAGATATTAATTGGACAATTCTTCATATGTTGAGCTTGTTTTATTTTATGATATACATAAAATTGCTTGAAATTGCATCTGTGTATATATATCTTGAGAAAATATACTTCTTTTATAAAACTATTTTGCAGATGAACTCTTGTTGCAAATGCATTTCTCTAATGTACAGTGTATGGACAATTTTAAATATTAAATCCAAGTTTATTTTTCCCCCTTTGTATTTTTTCTTGATAAACCATCATCAAAGTATAATTCTCTTTAAGAGAAATTGTGTGTGTTTTTAATGCTGTATACAACTTGTGGAAAAGGAAACACCAAAAGAAACTTTAGTTTTAAAAAAAATGTATTTACAGATATAAAATGTGGTTTTTTTTTCTACGATTTGATCACCTTTTGAAAAATTATAAATGAAAGGAAAAGAGTTTATTTAAAGTATTTTGGAATTCATATAGCAATTTGTTTTAGTTCCTGGGTATATTCTTTATGAAATTATCAACTTTTTGAAGTCATATGAAAAGGGGGGAATTCGTTATCTACTAATTGTTATTAGTTTGATTGAAGTAAGTTGGTCCTTTTTTTAATGAAAAGATTTATACATATATATATTTTGGATATTTTTATCTGTCTGAAATATTATAGGCATCTCTATTCATTATTGACATGTGTATTAGAACTGATGATTGTATACTTCTCTATTTACTAGTACTATTTTATAATTTTTTCTAACATTCTAAAATATATATATATATATTCTAGTTTAAAAAAACTTTTGAAGGTGTTTTATAAATATTTTTGTAGCTGAAAAATGTTAATAATATATGAAATTGTTGTAAAGTACCTGATATTTTTGATAGTTTTATAATTGAAACTTTTAATTATATTTAAAACGAAACATTGTAATTCTTACATTTATAGAAAATTAGAAGCTTAGTGTTTGTATCAGTAAATTTTGCAATTCGGATGTTTATTTTCTAATGTAGCCATTTTTTAAATTTTTGATTGATTATTATGATTAATGTTATTGTTGCATCTTTGTGATACATATATTTATAAATTAGAAGGGATGTATAACTTAGTAATCATTGGATGTGTGTACATTTTTGTTTTCAAGTATTTGTAGTACATGAGTCTAGAGAAAGTACTCATCAAATTCATATTTTTTAAATGAATTGAAGGAATCTTTCTTTAAGGTGGATAATTTTTGTAAAATGATTGGTCTATTTTTGCAGTTTTATTTAGACATAGATGAACTGATAGAGTAACAATTACAGCAATCATTCTTCCATCTTTTCCAGGTGCCTTTTTGTATATTCTATAAATAGGCATTGAGAAACATGGGCGAAAATATATTTTCCTCAAAGTAAAAGAGATCTGTTAATTTTTTTATCTACATTGGATTTTATTCATTTGCGCTTTAGAAATATTTTAATGATTCTGACTGAATTACACATATTTTTAACTTAATTTCTCTGAGCTAAGCATTTGAATCTATTTTAAAAGATTTCCTTCGTAAATTCTGTCTTGTGTGTGTTCTCTGTAAAATATTAAAATTTCACTTTTTACATATCATGCTAGTTAAATAATACTTGTATATCAAATATTTATTATCTTAGAACATTAAGAATTAATATTCAATTTATTAAAAAATATCTATGTATACAGCTTTTTGATGATTTAAAAATACTGCCATTGCTACATTTCTATTAATAAAAACTTGTTTTTATTAATATGCATAAAATGGTGCATGTGAAATCTTCACGAGCACTTTAACAGTATTTTGAATATGTAATATAGCACTTATATGTGTACATGCATAATATTGCTTAATCTATCAATCCTTTGATTTTTAAGCTAGAATGAAATGTTATGTAATAGTGTGCTTATACTTGAAAGCTGATTACCAATTTTTTGTTTTTAAAATGCTATTGTGCTTGAAAAGCTTGCTTATTCAAATTTTATGAAACATGGTGTAATGAAAAATGTAATTAAGAAATATGTCAGTCTTGTATTTCTTGGAACAAAATTTAATTATGTATGTATATGTTACAACAGCTCTGGAATTGTAAAAAACACTTATTTAGGTAGGAATATATGTAAGGATTACACTCCAAAATCCATTCATAACTTTGAGTTTAATGAATATGTATCTCTTTTATGTTGAGAAAGGAATATATACTACACTCATCTAAGTCTTCCAATGCTTGATGAAGTGAATTTTTAAGTGTTTTTTTTATAATTACTTATCTATCTTCATACTCTATTGCTTTTTCTTCCTTTTGTTTGGAATACATTTAGAGACTTATTTAGGTTTCAACTAAAGATAACATACAAATGAAGCTTATTAATGTTATTAAATATTTCTCAAAAACAATTTTTTTCATTTTCTAGATGAGTTTTTAAAGTACTCAAATGTGTGCCATATTGATTTCATAATGCTCTTAACTCCCAAGAGTTTTATGTATGAAGGAAATTATTCATATTGTATGAAAAAATTTTTTTTTAGATTATGAAGTGTATCATTTGATGTGACATACAAGGCTGTACTTTTATGCAATATAAATTTTTAAATGCAGACAAAAAGTTTTGATTCCACATTTTCATTATATAGCTCTTTTACTATTTCAAAGTAATGTTTACATTTCTAATTCTTGAAAAATATTATGTAATATTTTAATAATTGTATCAATTGATCAATATACGTAAAATATTTAGCATATTTTAAACTAGTATGGAAGTTCTTTATCCTTTTACTTTCTAACCTTGAAAATGTGAGGCAGGAAATTTCTTTCTATATTGTATGACATTTGTAATACAATTTATTAGAGATTTGGCAAAAATGCATGAATGGTTGTTTACTCTAGCATTTACTTTTAACTATGCATACTTTTATTATGTATTCAAATATATTCTGCAAAGTTCACAGATGTTTTTAACTATTTCAGTGCAGCAAAGCAAGTATCACATGAATATTTTTATATTATTAAACTTTCAATTTGATCATTTCTTTTAAGTACTCCCTGCAAAAATGCACTTAATTTTTACTTTTGGAAGCTTTCCCATTCCTTTTGTTGTACTACTTTATGTAGTCTGTAACATGTCTTGCATTGCCTTTGCCAGAAGGGCCTTATTTTAAGGCCTAGAACACTGTAGTGAGGTGCAACATTGAGATGTTGTTCTAGTTAGTCATTGATGTCAAAAAATTTTTTGACCTTGTCTTGGTAAAGATTATCCGCACTATGTAAAAGAAATTAAAGAAGCAAAAATTCATTTATAAAATTTGAAATTGTATTTTGTTAATATTTGGGATTTTCACATTTTTTCTATTCTTTACTTTAGTTTTCTGTTACGTAAGAAACAGTATGATCATAAAACATTTGTTAAAACTTCCCTTTGATTCTTCAAGCCAATTTTTAAAGTCTTTTCTTCATTTTTTTTGCAATAGTTGATATTATTTTTTTATATCATTACCACTCAATGTGATCTATGGACACAAATTAAATTTTTTCACCAGAAGTGAAATTTTAGTCTTGCTCTCTGCAGTGTCTCTGAAGAAAGCAATGAACATTGTACTTTACTTTTTTTTTAAATTTGTCCTTTTTATTATTTTATTCACAGATGTCACAGACATTTTCACACTTGATGCTATTGTCTATTGTGTGGCTGGCTGCTTTTTTAGAACCACAGATTCAACTTTAGAAATAATCTGTGGTTAAAAATTTGTGATTCTATTTCCCATAGAAACCAAATTTTCTTTCCTTTTTTTTTTTAATGTTATTTGTTGTATGTTTAGCTATCATGAAATCAAGGTTCCTACATCGTTTTTGGATGAAGTGAAAATATCTTTTCTTCAAAAAGTGCAAGAGAATAGCTTTTTATAACAACCATTTTGAACAAGACTAGTTTTGTTTGCACAACAAATGGTTAATTTGTCGTCAGTGTAAGAGATGTTGCCTTTTAATTTTTTGAATTATTTTTGTTTATCGAAAGTCATTTAAAAGTGTTTGAATGCCCTGTATATTATTTTATAAAAGAAAGAGATATATAATTAAAATAAGAGTGTAAAATGCCAAAGTGCACATGAATGTAGTAGGATATTCTTCATTTCACCTCTTGTCATAATGTAAAATATTTCCTTCTATTGTGAAGATAAGAGAAAAATTGATCTATTTTCTGTGTATATTTTTAATTGGAATAAATGTAATTAATAATATATATATAATATTAAGTTCCTAAATCTCTGTATATTTTCTCTACAATTACCTTGAATCTCATGTAAGTTGATCTTAAATTATGGAAGCTTTACTAAGAAATTTTCCCATAAAATTGTATTAGTGTAAATAATGTTTATTTTTGGTCATTCAGATTTTGTTTCATGGCAACATATATTTTAATGTTATTGAATCAAAATTTATAAATACTTTTTTTTCTGAAGTCTATTATCTCCCAATTCGTAAAAGAAGCAAATCTGTGATACATGCTTTTAGTTCCTTCTCTGAAGGCATTGAATGTGTCAAACTTCACTTTCAAAATCAGTAAGTTAACTTAAAGTAGCTCTTAAAAATTGCATTGTATTACATGAAATTGATTACTTAGTGTATTATTAAATTTTTTCATGATTTCAAAGTCTCAAATTTAACTAGATATTCAGCTGTTTCTCATTAGTTTTGTGTTTGTGCCATGTTTTATAAGTTATGTGCTTGTTTAGGACAGTGCTGTTTGTAATTGTGATACTATATTATATTAAAATAAAATTTGTCATTTCATTTTTTTTCCCATACAAATACGAACCTTTACTTTCAACTTTCTGTACATACATATGAACTTGGTATCCTAACCAAGCAGTCTTGTCAAATCAATGTAGAAAACAGCAGTTTTCTAGATCAGTAAGTTGACTATCCAAGGATTGCATTTGTGTAGTATTCAATCTACTCTTTGATCATTAATAGAGGGGTGGGTAGAATTCAGATTAGTAATATAGAAGTAGTAGTTTTGGGTTCTTGTGTTATCTTAGCAATCACTACTTGAGACAGCTTGTCATTGGATTTGTGTGTTGGCATTCTTGTAGTCTGACAGCTATAGAAAAGCAGCTCTTGCATACAATAATGTACACATCAAATATTTAAATTAAAGGCAGAAAGGTTTTTGCTCTAGATGAACATTTTTAGTGACACTTTTCATTGTTCTCTCAAATCGTAGGTGGAGAAAATAAGTATGTAAAGCACTAAATTAACTTCAAACATTTAAAATAAGTTAGAATACTAATAAAAATTATTGGTTTATTTAAATACTTTTTTAGTAATTATACACTCAAGAGCCAAAACATGACCACCTGTCAATAACGAATTCGCCCACCTTTGGCGCGCAACACAGCTTCTACCCGCCTTGGCATGGATGCTACAAGTCCTTGGTAGATGGCCGGAGACAGATTGTACAAGACGTTTAAGCAACGATCACGCAAATCCGAGATATTGCGAATCGGTGGTCTTTGAACTCTGAGCTGCCGTCCCATGACATCCCAAATGTATTCTGTCGGATTGAGATAGGCGGCCAGGACATTAACTGGAATTCAGCATCATGTTCCTGGAACCACTCCAACACAATTTTAGCCTTGTGACACGGGGCGTTGTCCTGTTGGAACATTCCATTTCCAGCTGAAAAAACAGAGGCCATGTAAGGGTGCAACTGGTCCGCAATGATGTTCAGATACCCTGTAGCATTCATGGTCTGCTCTACCACAACCACGGATTCCAGAGACGCCCAAAAGAACGTCCCCCAAAGCATATTACCGCCACCACTGGCCTGTGTATGACCTACTGTACATTGAGGGAGCAACTGTTCACCTGGAAGACGGCGTATCCTGACACGGCCATCGGCGTGATGAATAACAAAACGTGAATCATCTGACCAGGTAACTCTCTCCCACTGATCCATGGACCAGTCGTGATGTTCCCGGGCCCAGCGCAGGCGCAGTTGGCGATGACGCTTTGGTCAGCAAAGGCACACGAGTGGGACGTTTGCTGCGTAGCCCCATATCCAACAGTGTCCTCTGAACAGTGTGCTCCGATACTATTCTACTTGTCCCTGCATTGCTTTGGGCTGTCAGCTGATCCACTGTCTGTCTCCGGTTTTGTTTCAGCTTGCGAGACAGTCTCCAACGACCTTTTTTTTTGATAGCGTGTGGACGTCCAACACCATGTCGTCTACTGCTGGTTTCACCGTCATTCATCCACTTTGCATAAGTACTAACAGCTGTAGATCGCTAACAACCCACGAGTCGTGCAGTTTCGGAAATAGTTGTTTCGAGCCATTACAATCTGCCCTCTATCAAAGTCGCTTAGATCCGCAGCCTTTCCCATCACACACAGAAGTAAGTGAAAGAATGATTCTTCAGACTCTCCAGCAGCAGTTAAATACCACTTCCACCTGATCACGTGCCTTCCACGTCATCCAGGCGAGTTCATTGCAAAATGTAGTGGTGGTCATAATCTTTTGGCTTTTGAGTGTATTACGCATATATCATGTAAAAATTAAAGGTGTAAAATTAAATATACAAGGTCTGTTCAAAAACTGCCCGACCTTAAATTTATCCGTATACGGTAGAGATTCTAAAGCCCTGTCGCTGTGTACAAAGGGAGGTGACAGCTTAATGCTCATGGCTGAAATTTTCCCCTTTGTTCCAGTGTACAAATCGTTTCTAGCAAGCAGTCTAGTGAGGTGCTGATATACGTGTTCGTTGGATTCTCATTTCTCTAGAGATGACTGAACGACTTGAGCAGAGGTGCTGCATCAAATTTTGTGAAAATTAACAGTTCTTAGGTTCGGCAAGTGTATGGGGGGGGGGGATCACACAAATTTAAGGGTGGTTTAACCTATTCAAAAGGGGCCGCGTACGTCGGTAGAGAGTGACCGACGTTTTTGGGAGTCCACAAACCTCACGAAATGCAGCTGTTGAAAATTTGATTATGAACGATCGTTATTTGAGACCGTACGAGAGACTGCTGAATAAGTTGAGATCAGTACAGGTTCTGATCTCAATCAATTTTGTGTAATCGTGCGCAGAGCGGCTGCGAAATTTGTTCTCAAGATTCTGTCGATGGAACAGAAAGAACTTCGTCTTGCAGTTACACAGGGCTTATTGGAAGCTGTCAACACTGAACCTGACTTCTTGCAACTTCTGACTGTTCCCGAAAATCAAAATATGATTAAAAGGATCCCATTTTCAGAGTAGAGATGATATCCCCCCTGCCCCTAATGGGTGGGTCGCATACTGGCAACTAAGCCTTTGCAGACTAGGAAAGTCCCCAAATGGGAAAGCTATTTCATGGTGGCACCATTTAGTTGCGACCCTCGTTACCAAATTTGGACGCTTGAATTGATTTGATTTCAAGCTCTCGTTGGATGCTTAATATTGCCTTGAGTACCTGAGCCAAATTGATGCTCATGGGATCTTTCACATGCCACATAGACATATGCGTGTCTATGATTCTCCGCATCCAGAAAATGTATAGACTCCAGCCGGGATCGAACCCGCAACCTTGGATTTATGAAGCGAGCACGCTACCTCTTAAGCCGCGGTAGCCTAGTGGTCGTGGCTGGTGTGTCATGAGTTCGAACTCAGCACCACTAAAGACCCACCGTGTGGGGGAGCGATGCACGTTAAATCTGTCGAGAGAGAGCTCGAACGTCCTCCCGGTGGTGTGGTAGTTAGGAGAGGGGGTGTCAGTGTAGTTGTCGTCCTCGTCACTTGACCATGGTTCAAAATTACGAGGTCCGTCGCCAAAAGCCCTCGTGTAGTTGAATATTGCAACGTTAATATTCACTCCCTCTCTCTAAGCCACAGACCCGACAGAGTAGAGATGAGATTATGCAAAACGCGAAGGTGGAGTTGAACACTATTCCAAAAGAAGATCGGCCTGGCCCCCTGGGGATCTCCTATGCCTTTCTAGGGGAGGGGGTCCGTGAAGGATTCACATTTAATGTTAAGAGTTCCCTCTTTTACATTCTGAAAGGCCTCGTGGAAAAATTGAAAGATGTGCTATTCTAGATTAGATCACTTAATTTCCATCAATGAAAAACCTCTACTGGAACAAGTATTTCGATCAAATATATTAATTCAGTTTTTTTATAGTTTGCAACTATATACATAGCCATTACTACAGCGCAATATTTTCAAAAAATAGTAAAAACACGTGCAATGGTTAAGAACTGAATAGCACATCAACACTATTACGGTTGTATTTAAATCACACACACTCCGCCATTTTTGGGGGGTTTAGAAGTGTGTTCAATATTTTGGGAGTACGCAATGTCACCCCCCCCCCTCCTCTTATGTATCAACATAAGCCTTATACCATAACATTAGGCTTTGGGCTTCCTAGAATCCTGCCTCCTCCCCCATGCGGGAGTGTACGTTACGCCATTGGTTGTGTCGGCGTATTATAAATGTGTGCACTAAAGTGAACCTGTAAAATTTCGATCGTTGTACCCTAGAACAAGGGGTGGGTGATTATTTTGACTTGAGGGCTATATTGGAGAAGCGGAAAATACAAGAGGGCTACACCTTTTTTTTTAATAATTGCATTCACATTATTTAACTTTGCATCTCACAAAAGATATGAGTTCTACTGTAAAAATGAATAAATGTAAGTTAAATAAAATTGTTGCAGTTTTATTCACTTCATTTATTGTGCGCCTCCATTTCTTCTGTAGCTGCAAAGACATTTAATTTTAGAATCTTCATATCACCTTTTCTGACTGTCTTGGTGGATCTCTATTTGCCCACCCATGCCCTAGATAAGTTGCTTTTAGCCTAACTAAGAAAAAGATCTAAAAAAATACTAGTCGCATTTGAAGTTTTTAAAAAAATGAAATTTTGCTATTTTTTAGTCATTTTAAAATAATTAGTTAACTTACGTATGTTTTTAAACTATTTTTTTCTGAATGTGATATTTTGAATATTAAAAGCAAAAAAAAAAAAAAAATTAAAATTTGTAGTTTTAAAAAAGTTTAAAAACGTATTTAAAACGATCGCTTCAATCACACACATCTTCAAAAAACAAACCTGAAAAAATAGGAAGTATATATTTTTCTTTTCGTCCTTTTTGTATTAAAGAAAAATGATCTTTTTGAAATTAGATTTGTGAGAAAATTTGGACTTAATGGGAACTGAAAACTTGAGTATCACCAGCAGAGAGCTTTTGTATTTGACGCTCTGCTGTTCTTTCAAGTAATTAACTTTTGACGTGTGTCATATTTAATGTGGAGAGAGACTCCTCCTATTCACCAAATTATTTCCCGTCCTTTAGTCAATCTGTACAGTTAATTAATGTTCGTGCCATAAAATTTACTTTTATTTAGGAAGTTCTCTCTACCATTGTGAACCTGTTGGCGTGGTGTGGTAGTTTGGAGAGGGTGCCAACTCAGGTGTTGTCCTCGTCACTTCACCGAGGCTCAGAATTACAAGATCCTTCGCCCATAGTCCTCTTGTTGCTTTATAGTGCGACGTAATTATAACTCATTCACACATATCATCACGATAAAACAAAACTTCATTCATAAGAGAAGATAGAGATCTTCCAAAGGGAATCTGCCTTGTTTTTCGGTACAATAGCATGTAAATGTCCTATTGTCTTGTTAAAACCCCAGTTCATCGACCCCTTGGCGATAATTATTCACGCCAGAAAATTGCTAGCCTCCCCCCCCCCCTGTTTTTGTAAAAAAGTGTTTTGTTTACCAGATGTATGAACCCTTTTGAAGCGAGTGGCTGGCGCTATAACCAGCTCTGAACCAATTTACAATTGGTAATTTATAGATAATTAAAGTTGTTTTGTTGCTATTATTTGAGATGAATTTATTGAGACTAAATAAAACGAATCTGCAAAATACCGAGAAAAGCCCTATAATATTTAAAGGACGGCTATTAATTACGACTTCAATTTCCATTGAATCTCCTCGTAAATAAGGCAAGTTCTTCCTAAGATTTTTTTCAATGGTGTTTTAACAGAACGCACCATTTGCTCCTTAAAGCCTTCCCGCTAACTGGCTCTGGAAATAATAAATTTCCAGATAACTTTTTTTTAATTCAGATAACTTTATTTTTGAAATGCACAGTAAAAAAAGCTCAGCTGAATAATACATTTCTTTAACGTGGATTTCATCTGCCAAAATAATCTAAATTCGTTTGAACACATAATTATATTTAACTGGCATTATGGTAAAGTCTATGTATGTATATTAAAAAATATTAAATTAATACGATCTGATTAGTCTAAATGTTATTTTTTTTTAATAATAAAGGTTTTTTTCAACATAAGCTTTAAGTAAATATGAAAAATGAACAGTAACTGATTAAAATGAGAACAAACAATGTGGGAAATAAAATTCTGCAATATCTGTCGATTTTGATTACATCTGTATCTTCAAAATATGTGAATATCTTGTCCCAGCAAAGGGGTTGAGCATCGGGATTCGCAGATATACCCTGGAAGAAAAACAAAACTAATTTAAAGAGGAAGAAAGCGTGTCAGAGTTATAAACTTGTTTACAATATAATTGCTGAATTTCAACAATATTTCAATATATCTAACTATTTATTGCATTTGGAATATCAATATAGAATTATTTCACAAGGCGCTCAGTGAATTTATGTTGTGTACAGAAATAACCTAAATGCAGAATTTTAAAACTACTGGAGAAAATATTTGTTCAACTTTGCTATTTTCGCTCCAATTAGCTTTTACTCGTACTTAGAATAGTATAATTAATTTTGTAAAGTGTTTGCTAGTGTATCAAAATTGTTTGTAAAATAGATATGTACAAGTAATACTGAAAAAGACGTCTGTAATATATTTGATCGAGGCATTTTTCATTAGATTTTATTTAACAAAGTCATACTAATCTTCGAATTAGGATTTTATTCTTAATTTCATTTTAACTTTTTTCATTAGAAATAAAGGGAAAATCTTGTATTTTTTAAATTTTTTATTTTATAAGCAATCATTAAAAATTGTTTGTGAAATATATAAGATGTTGAATCTAATAAGGAAGTAAATTTTGTCTATTGTAATTGTAAATTTTTGAGCTTTCAAAATCTTATCAAGAATAAATAATACGTATGTTTTGAATAAATTAAATACTTAATGAAGTGGCGATTTTTATTCTGTTTCTACGCAAAGTAATGAACAGCAATTTATTTTTTTTCAGATAATTAAAAAATTTAATGAATTTATCTTAAACAGTTGAAGAATATTGACATTTGATATTATTTAATGAAATGAAACAACTATAACATAGAGTTAATACTGAAATCTATCTAAATGATTAAAAGCATGCATTATAAAAATAAAAATCTTTCAAGGATTTCATTACTGTTTTTATCAATAAATTTGTTAAAATGCTTCATTTATGCATAAATATTAAAACTCTAATCAGAAGCAAAAGTATTTTTTGAAAAAGATTATAAATATTCTATATTCATTAGCACAGGGGCGCAGCTACCGCCGTATCAGCCGTTTTAGTGATACAGGGGCCCCAACATGTGCAACTACAGTCCCATTAACAGGACTCCTATATCTAAAAAAGAGCCCCAAAGGACTAGTTTTTTGACACTCACCATTATATAGATAAAAAATAGGGCTTATATATATAAAGCACTATATATAAATAACTCCAATAAAACCTTATGAAATAATATATTTTCAACACCTATTTCTAAAAAGAACACTCATATAGCAGTCAAAAATTTATGAAAATCCCATTTCTATAATTTATACGGAATTTTTTTATGCTTGCAAATGTTTGATTGTTAATATACTGTTGCCCTTGTCTAAAAGATTCGTTTAGCCGATTTGATGAAATGAAAAGCAAATTGGACAGATGGAAATTGATTTATTACAAGTCAATTCTGCTAAATGTCTTAATGTGTCTCAAAGTGTGGTTCGAAGATTCTGGAATGAATTTGAATTCGAAAATTTTATATTGAAAAGGCCTGTTCCATGCCACTCACAGGTTACAACTCGCGCAAGTTCGCTTTCTCACACTATCGGTTTGAATAAGGAAGAATTTCGATGTGCCTCAGCTCATTTCAAATCACTGTGCGGCAACAGGATAATAGCATCTGCTGCTATATACAGTCCACAAATTTCTTCAAAATCAAGGACTTCATGCTTAATCGACGATATAGAAATGTCCATTTGCATTAGACAAAATAGCGTGTTACTTGAACTCGACAGAGAGAGAGAGAGAAAGTAAAGGGCTTCTGAATTCACAGACGAATTCTGGTTTATTTTGCAGCATAATTCTCGTCTTTTTTATGTCTAGAAAGAACAAAAAACCAGAATCTATTAATCCAAAATTGTTGAAAAACACAGTTATAGAGGAAAAGTTTGAGTTGCTATCCCTCCGATTAATTGAATTAACCATTGCAAGGCCCCATGGAGGAACATTGATTGTTGTGAAATATTGGAATTAGATTCTTGCTCCATACATCATATAAATTAGTATTATTGGTGAATTAATTGCAAGGGGGTGATAATGCCTGATATTGTCCAAGATTCCAGGCTTGTTGATGAAGATCAGGGTTTGGAGGGAACGGAATGGGCAGCTCCCCGTTCTCTATCCGATAAAAGATCTTTGTAACTGCCTCGACAAAGAAGTGACTCGTTATAAGTCCTCCTTTGAGGTCTTTAAATAAACTGGAATAAGGTCCGTTCTCTGCATGAACGTTACGTAGACACATTTCTTATAAAAACCCATTCCGTTTTTTCCCTTCCCATAAAGATCTATGATTTATTTTTTACTGTGGAATTTCTTAAAAATCTAATTTTTAATTTGTAAAGCATATGCTTAGTTTAAAAATTACGCAAAATTCTATAAGTAATGCCCAAAGCACAATTTTTCCAAATTTTATGCTTTCATGTTCATTTGTTTTCAAATTAAACAAAAAAAACACAGGTTATATGTCAGAGAGTATCGTGCATTTTTAATTATTACTGAGAAAAAACAGATGTATCTGTTTAAAATTTATTCTGCATATCAATTAATTTTTATCCAAATTATATTGCACATTACAGCTATTAGTGTTGATTTGTTTGATCTGATGAAGCCGTTGATTTAAGTAGCCCGCAATATGGAGAAGACAAGCTCACTGTGTGATTAAATTCCTTATTTAAAAGGTTACAGTGTTCACCAAATCCACGAGGAAATGATGACTTTTGTGGACAGGAAAGCCTATTATATGACATTGTTGTGAGATGGAAAATAAATAATCCAACTGGCCTTATGTCCCTCATAGACGATCCAAGAAGTGGAAGACCATTATTCACGAGTAATGCTGCCACAGAGAAGAAAGTTGAGAATTTTATTCTACTTGACCAAAAAGCAACTATCCAAATAATCATGAATGAGATTAATCTTAGTTACAGCAGTATGCAGAAAATCATTCACGAAAAGTTACGTAAGTCAAAGGTGTCAGCATACCGGGTTCCACGATGTATGACTCTCTTTCAGATGTAAACAGGATTTGAACTGTCAAGGGAGATATTGATTCTTTTGGATCAAAACGAAGAGGATTTTTTGGGTCCTCTGTTACTTACGAATGGATTTTGGATCTATAAATATGAACCAAATGTTAAATAGATAAGCAAAATATGGATCAGCGATCATTCGATCCACAGCGACTCACTTCTCCCCCAAGAAGGCTTATGTGCAGAAGTGTACAGGGAAAGTCATGCAATCTTTTTTTCGGGGAGGGGGGGGACTGTCGTGGTTCATTTTAACAGAAGAGGCAGGTCATCAATAGCGCTTTTTGATGCACACTATTGAACAAATTGCTTGATGCTATGATCAAGAAACGGTAGGGTATAATCCCGAAAGCCTTCTATGTTTTTGCCGACAATGCACCAGTTCCCACACATCAAGGTATGGTTGAGGAGCGATGTGGGTTTGAAATTTTGCCGCCTCTACACTATTTTCCTGTTAATTCTCCAAAAAACTTTATCTTATCTCCAGAACTCAAAAAAAAAAGTGCATGATTTGATAATTGACAATATAAATGATGTCATTCAAGAGATGAACAGTGGTTTCCCCGTATTCTGAGATCTACATAGATGGCCTTCATAGGTCAAGAAGCGTAATGAAAAAATATAACTCCAGATAGTGACTCTCTAGACAAAACTTTTAACGAATAAAAATTTATTTTATATTTCCATTATTCTTATAAATAGTTAATACTTCACAATACTCCCTCGTTCCGTAGCTATTTGGATTAGCGCACTTTGAACTCTTTTTGGCAAACTAAAAATATTTTAATATGAATCTCATTTTTGGCATTTAATAACAGTTAAATATATCAAATTTAAAAATAAAAGGCAAAAAAAAAATAGAAAATTTTAAATATGTCAAAATTAAATGTGTAGTTAAAAATTCAAAATAAAGTAAAATTTGAATGATTCAAAAATAATATTCAGCTTGTTTTTATACCTAGTGTTCAAAGAAGTAATACTGATGACATATGAATATTGTGTATGTTTTTAAAAAGAATATTCATTTTGCACCCTAAGATAAATTCCTATATTCTTAAAACTTAGTGAACCTTCATTTGATGAAGAAATATGGTGAAAAGGTAAAAGTTCAATTATAAGAAAATGAAAAATCAATAATTTTTGAAGATTTTCAGAAGAATATATGAAAAGCAATACTTATATCCTAGAAATGATGAGATATTTTATGTTCAAATCAGTTCGATTTTAGTAGCCATTACAATAAAATTTTAATCCTGCATTTAATTATATACTACTGAGTGTATTCGTATGTCTACACACAAGTAGCACTTTAAATAATTTAACTTTGAATAATATATGAATAGTAGAATCAAAAAATAAACTTTTGTATCTTCTCTGTCTTACAGCTTAAATGCTGTTTGGTGAACTTCATTTATTTTTAAAAAATTCAGAATTTATTATTATTATTACTATTTTGACTTTTTGAATCTTTGTTAATTAGGATATGCTTAAGTCATAGTGAACTATGCAAATAAAGTCTTTGAATTCCCTGATTGTGAGCTTCTCCTTAAAAATGCATTTTCTGGCAATGCATTTTTTTTCTTAAGTTAATTCCATCGTCACTAATAAATTTCATTCTCTATTTTGAATGTAACATAAAATGTAAACAAAATTAAAAAAATGTAATGAATCCAATGGTAATATTTAGTGTACAGAACTTATTTTCATTTCTTATATTCATTTCACTGGTATTTTTTTTTTTAACCTTCCCGTAAAAAAGCGTAAATTCCCAGTAGTAAAAGCGCCTCTCTCGTTTTGTCTCTTTTTTTCTGATCTAGAAAAAACCATAATTATTGGAAATTATAATAGAAGATGTATACTTACTTTATTGGCTTCTGGAATATGCCTACCTTGATGGCTTCTGAGGGCTATAACTAAGGCATATTCAAGTAAACTGCTGAACACAAAGGCTATACACACAGACAGAAACACATTTAAGGCAACTACGTATGATACACTTGGGAGAGCCGCTTGATATTGTTTAGTAATCATGGTCAGTAAAGATGTAACTCCTAAGGTCACTCTACCAGGTACGGCATCCACAGGCATCCAGAAGGTTAGCATGGACATAAATACAATGAGAATGCTTGGAATGTAGATATTCATTATATAGTAACCGTATCGCCTTGTCAGTTTTATCACACCCCTTAAACAAGCAAATTTACCTGTGAAAATCAATATCATATAAATACATTTTTGTGTTTACAATATTAAACATAGTTATTTACATTTAAAAGGATCAAATTTATTTGTACGGATAAGCATTCATGACACTATATCTTGTTTAATTGGTTTTTACAGTGAGCCATAAATGCAATAAGTGAAATGTTTTGAGTTGAAGATCTATAGTATTAACAAATATTTCCCGATGAAAATATTTTCATTCAGATAAAAACTTTGTACTCTTTTCTTCTTTATAAATTAAAGAAAAATAAACCATGCTGTGTGTGTGGAGTTATTTCATGATTTTTTTTAAAAAAACTACATTCCTAAATTTCTATTTGTGATGATTTTGATTAAAGTTAAAATTTTTGAATTTGATACGTTTATCCTATGCGCTATAAGAAGTTTTATCATAATAATTGTATTGTTAGCCAATAACACACACATTATCACCATAGAACAAATTCAAATTTCTGTCATATAATTAATGTATTGAATTAAAGAGTTTCATTTAAACACATTAGATCACACAAAACCTTTTTTTTTTTTTGCCTGAATAGCATTATCTCCATTTAAAACTGATTAGGAGCAAAAGTGAAAAATGAGGGAATATGAATTAGTTTTTGTGAAACTAATTTGCGCTTGTTATATATAGTTGTGCAAAATAATACACATTTTAAAACACATCTAACAGTTTTTCTTCAATATGGGACTTAAAATAAAGTTTTGGTTCACAAGTAACTTCATGTGTAAAGTCACTATAAAAGGTTACGATAACTTTAATCGCAGAAAATTATCTGATTGATTCATTATTTTACTATCATAGGGGAATCAACACAAAAGCTATTGGAGACACCTAAGCTGGTACCTCACCTTCCAAACTTCCACACCATGAAAACGCGAGGACTTTGAACCTCGATGGATTCAATGCCTCCCTCCCTTTATACAGTGAGTCTTTAGTGGCATCAGGATTCAAACCCAGTCCGTACTGTAAAAAGGTTAGGCACAAGCTGGCAACTACAGACACTCAGCTACCATTATATGCCAAGAAGATTTTCAGAAAGGTGTCATGATGAATATAGTCGAACCTCCATATTACGAACCTCTATAATGCGAATTTTTCAATGCAGCAAACTTTTTTCTGAATCCAAGAACATTTTACGATTTTCTTCGTTAAATTACCTCCCTATAGCGAAGTGAATTTTCTATATAATGAACTTTTTCTCTTTTAATTCAATTTTTTTCTCCCGATTTTTGAAGTATTTCTGGACGTTTCAATTTGTTCTTTCTTTTAACACATTTTATGGTGGTCATAAATCTTGAACTGTTTTTATTAATTGCCTAACTCACCGAGAGCAAAAGAATTCTGGGCGTTTCATCCAAGAAGCGCATTCTTTAACTCCCATTGTCCAGTTCACTGAAAACATCTTCGATATCCCCTTTCACCCTTAGTGGAGTTGTCTCTTGCCCTTGAACTAGTCTCCCGTTCATTTGTAGTGTTGATTTTTCTTACTTTAACTTCGTTTCTTGTAGCTCGAAAATGTCAAAACATAAGAGCTTGAGCATCAAAGAAAAAATTTAATTCTTCATGAAGTGGATGAGGGCGTCAAGAAACTTTCATGGCAATTTCTCTTTCTTTTTTTTTTTTTGATATGTAAGATATATAAAATAAATAAATATTAATTTACAAAAAGGTGTGAATAATTACTTTTTTTTAATTATATAGTGTTCATGAATTTAAAATTTGCTTTATGTGGTTTACAAAGAAAATCGAATGATTAAACTCTATGTAATGAAATTTCCATATAATGAACTTTTTTTCGGGATTTAGCGACTTCGTTATACATAGATCCAACAGTATTTAAAAGAAAAGTTATGACTATGTGGTATCTATAGGTCAATATAATGTTATCCAAGTAAAATTAATTACTTAATTAAAAATATGTGATTACTTACATATGAAGTAACATAACTATCATATAGGATGAGAATTGTCTTTGAATTTAAATAATGTTGCATATGATTACTGCGTTAAATCCTTTTTTACACCTTTGATTAACCCTATTCGTCACACAATTTTAGAATAGTTCCTTTTAACGTCATTTACATTAATAAAAATTAATTTTTGTCATATATATATCACGATAAATTTGCACATCAAGAAAATTCATTTAAGCTGTATCACAACAAATGAATAAAATTTACATGATTCACGCCTAACATAAATTTTGGTAAAAGCAATTCACAATTTATTTTTATCTATCAAACATATATGAATTAGAATATCTAAGATGCCAGATAAATATGCAGGTGCTTATTAAAATTGAAACACCAAAAGAGACTCATCAGAATTAAAGAAAATTTATTTCACAAACGGCCTGTATTGACACAAATAAATAACTAAGTCCGCAAAGCAAAAGAAGAAGAAAAAAAAAAGCAATATCACGTCAAAAATCATTATTTAGTGAATCTACTGCACTTTGAAGTAAGTCCTTCTACGCAATATAATAATGACTCAGACATATTTAAAATACACTTGCCTCCGAAAGTCTGCGTACAGACGATCATCTTTCATATTCATACAAAGATCGCTAATTATAAATGAAGTCTTTCTGAATCAATACTATTTTTTTATTGATTCCTCTAACCTCGTAAATTCAAGTAGTATAAGCAACAATCATCTGATTATTACATAAAATAATACAAATATTTAAAACTTGAGAACGACACAAATCGTGTGCGTCAAAAGTCTGCGCACACTGGAAAAAACCTTTACGATAATGGATTGTAACTAAAAGTTAATACTTTTTTATGCTATTCCGTTCTTTCTATAACTCTCTCATACTTAGCACGGATTCAACTAGCTTAGTTGTCTCTTCTGTAGTTATTTTATTCCCTTCTTCTACTATAAGAGATCTGAACATTTCTTTGGATGTTTTTGGGTTTTCCCTGATTATATATATATATATATATATATACTAGCTGTTACCCGCCCGCTTCGCTGGGTATTTCATGATGTTTTATAAATTTTTACTGCTTATATATATATGTGTATAAATTATTGATATCTAAGTCCTAGCATTAAGAATTCGATTGAATTGAAAAATATACTTATACCTGTAACTGTCACCTGTTGATAAAAAAAAGGGCAGAACTCGTCTAATTTGTATTTTCTAAAAATCTCTAAAATTGAAGCATAGAATGATGTTTGCTCTTTCGTAAGTCAAAAACCAAGTGGATTCCCGCAAAACCAATTTTCGGTGGATCTCTACTCCGTAAATTGAACATGCAAGCCAAATTTCAAGTCTAAATCTAACAGAAAAAAGCAAAAGTTTTACTATAAATATCCCCGTAATCCCGTTGAGAGCCGTTTTCCAAAATTACCGCTCTTAGCGGATTTCAATTCAACAAAAGAAAAATGCAAACCAAATTTCATTATTATAGTCCTTGTAGCTTGAAAAAAGTAATTTTTTTTGTTAATAAGTCCCAGTAACCCCCTGCAACCCCCCAGAACTCTTGATTTGGTTAAAATTTATTCTTAGTGGATCCCTATTCAACAAAAGAAACATGCTTAACAAATTTCAAGTATATGGGTCTAACAATTAAAAACAGGAATTTTTTTCTGTAACTCCTCTTGACCCCTCGCAAACATCTTTGGGGTCAATTTTCATTTTACTCTTTGTTAGAGGAACTCTATTTCATGAAAGGAACATGCCTGCCAATTTTCAAGCAGGATGATCAAGTAGTTTAAAAATGGAAATATTTATCGATTACGCCTCTTAATCTCCCGAAATTAAACTTAGTAGTTGATATTCGCGAAACCCATTTTGTAGCGGTTCTCTACTTTACGAAAGGAATCTGTTTATCAAATTTCAAGACTGTACGTCTAACAGTTTAAAAATGGGGATAATTGTCTATAACGCCACTTGAGTCCCCGCAACGCCACTTCTGGGTCTGTTTTCACAAAACCCATTTTGTAGGGGAATTGCACTCTATGAAAGGAATCTGCTTATCAAAATTGGAAGACTGTGCGTCCAATTAATTAAAAATGCAAAAAAATTATCAATAACGCCCCTTGAACCCCCGCAACACCACCTAGGGGTCGATTTTCACAAAACACATTTTGCAGTGTATTTCTATCCTATGAGAGGAATCTGCTAACCAAAATTCAAGACTGTGAGTCTAATAGTTTAAAAAAAGAAATAATTATTTATATCTGCCCTTAACCCCCCGCAACACCCCTTGGGGGTCAATTTTCTCCAAACCCGTTTTGTAGCGGATATTTACTCCATGAAAGAAACATTCCTACCAATTTTCAAGCAGGTAGGTCAAATAGTTTAAAAACGAAAATATTTATCTCTTACGCCACTTATTCCCCTGCAACGCCACTTAGAGGTCTGTTTTCACAAAACCTTCTTATAGTTGATATCTACTCTATGAAAGAAATCTCTTTATCAAATATAAAGACTGTGCGTCAAATAGTTTAAAAATGGAAATAATTATCTATAACGCCCCTTAAGTCCCCTCAACGCCACTTGGGAGCAATTTTCACGAAACCCATTTTTAGCGTATCTCTACCCTATGAGAGGAATCTGCTTACTAAGTTTCAAGACTGTACGTCTAATAACTTAAAAATAGGAATTTATAACACCCCTTAAACCCCCCGCCCCCGCAACACCCCTTGTGGGTCAATTTTCCCAAAACCCATTTTGTAGCGGATATTTACTCCAGGAAAGAAACTTACCTACCAATTTTCAAGCAGGTAGGTGAAGTAGTTTAAAAACGGATATATTTATCTATTACGCCCCTTAATCCCCCGCAACGCCACTTAGAAGTCTGTTTTCATTAAACCCGTTTTTTAACTGATCATTATTCTACGAAAGAAATCTATTTATCAAATTTAAAGACAGTGCATCAAATAGTTTAAAAATGGAAATAATTGTCTATAACGCCCCCTAAGCCCCTACAACGCCACTTAGGGGTCGATTTTCACCAAACTTATTTTGTAGCGGAACTTTACTGTATGAAAGGAATCTGCTTACCTAATTTCAAAATTGTACATTGAGTAGTTTAAACATGAAACAATTATTATTAAAGCCCTTAACCCCCCGTAACGCCCCTTGCGTTTCGAATTTCGGAAAATCCTTTCTTAGCTGATGTCTACTCTATCAAAGGAACATGTCTACCAAATTTCAAGTCTGTAGGTTGAATAGTTCCAGAGATTTCGTGATTAGTCAGTCAGTCGCTTTTCTCCTTTATATATATAGATATTCATTCGAAAAATCCCACAAACACTGTAATATGCTTAGGTCCGGGGACTGAGATGGCTTACGGAATTGGTTTACGACATGGTAGAACATCCATGACCTTACAATGTAAGTCATTTGCTTGGCACTTTTTTTAAATTAATTTGTTTGCTAACTCCTCATGCTCCTCATTGCATAACATGAGGCTTACAGATGTAAGTGGCATCAACATTATATAATTAAAAACAAAATTAAAAATTCCTTTAAGATACAAATATCAAATAAAAAGGGAGAAATACACAAATATAAAGAGTGGGGCAGGTACCGATAAAACTTTAAAAATCTATACAGTAAGCAAAATTTCTTAAGACACACATTAAGGCTTTCAGTACAATTGTGACAAATAAAGAAAAAAACAGGTGACCAGGAAATACCTTAGCGTTTCAACTCCTTTTTAAAATTTTCTTTTTTACAAAAATATAAGTTGCAATAAATCAAGACATGTTCCGCAGCTTCAGCCTCCTGAACACAAGAACAAATATCTTTACCAATTAAATTAAACCTAGAAAATAGCTATTAAAATTTCCATGCCCTATAAGAATCTGGGGTAACTTAAAATCAGTAAATCCTGCTGATGTAAAACTCACTGCAAGTTTCTCGGCAGTTGCCCTGATATTTTACTTTAAGAAGTTCAAGTGCATTGCTGATTCATTCACATTGCTGATTCAGTGAATTCCATATTACCAACCCAAAGGTTTCCTACGCACTCCAAAACATAATGGCTTCTCCTCTATGCTTGATTGTCGAAGAAAGATTTTCTTTCTAAATATCTGTGCAGGAATTTTTGCTGGCATACCATTGTCCTTTTTGATGTCGAAAATACAAAAAAAAATTACTTTCAATTGAATATATAACATTTTCCCAATAATTATGTGTCATATTTAGGCGTTTTTTGGCAAACTCTGCTCTATTCACTCGAGAGATTACTGGCTACTTCAGCGCAACTCGGCCATGATAGTCATCCTTTTTCAGTTCCCTTCGAATTGTAGTTAAAGTCACACTTTTTTGCAATATCTCAGCGACATTTTTAGCTATTTGTGAAGCTTGTAGACTTGGATTTATTTTTATAGAGTGTGTTACAAAGCAAAATTCTCAAGGTGAGACTGGAGATGGGTGGCCAGATCTTGGCTTGGATGTTAAAATTTTAGTTGATTTGTAGTTTGTTATGAATGTCTCTTATTAACAGTTTCATCCAATTGACTTAAAAGATTTCTCCCTTTTTTAGAGATCTAAAATAATATTTATTTCTGTAATATAACGATCTCTTTTCTGTTACCTGCCATAGAATCACACAAGCCTTCAAATCTCAAATCCTAAATAAATCATCATAGAAGCTTATAATTACTTAAAAATACGAATTGGTGCAACTATCTCACAATTAAAGGTTTTTAAAAGCTCTATTTTGCAAGTGTACGCAGACGTTTGGCGGAGGTAGTTGGTGATTATTTGGTGGTCCTCTTGTTTTTTCATGTTGAGGTGGATTTGGTTGCTGTTGTTTGAATAAGGAAATTTCGAGGAAGCTCTCACAGGTACGTTGATTTTCTAAAGCGAGGTTTTAATAGTAATTTTAGCATAAATACGTAAGATGATTATCTGTACGCAGACTTTTGGAGGCAAGTGTATGTATCTAAAGAATTCCATATATTCAAGTTTTCTTTGGAAAAAAAAATATATATAATAGCATTCAAATAGAGCAAGACATTCAAACTTCACCCTCCAAAAAATATAATGTATTCTGTTTTTTTTAAGCTGTGATTACACTCATAGAAATTAAGAGGAGGTACGACGCCACACCGTAGACACAACAAAGAGAAAAGTTATGCTTTACTTTCTGTCCGAACCTGAAGTTCATGGATATTGGATATTCATGAGACGAGCATTGCGTGCAATACACCGACCGATGAAGTTCCCGATTTGTTTAATCACCAGCATATCCGGTGAATATGAGGACTTGTGTCAGGATTCTGAAAAGAAAGCTTGAACATTCCGTGGGTGAATATTGTATTGCTGAAATACAGCTCCTGGAATGCGTTGAAGAAAGAATGCGATTTTGAGCTTTAGATTTCTTCTGATGGATCAGTTGTGTTGAGATCACTAGCAATACTTAACAGATGAGATAGTCTATGAGATCCAATGGCGCCCCAAACCAATATTCGTTTTCCTTTAAAATGTCGTAAGATCACACATTTTTTTAAAATCTAACTGATTAATAATCTACCTAACTAAGATAACTATATGTTGAACGGATATATTCCCAGTGAATAATTAAAGCATATCTGTTTTCAGCTATGGGAAAAAAGCTAAAGTTAGTACTTCAAAATTACGAGAGCAATTCGGACAGTAACCTCCAAATCGCTGTAAAAACCAGGACAGAGGGTGTAGGAGGGTATTTATTTATATATCAAAGAAACAACTCTCCACTATTTTTAACATGGTCTCTTCCATTATTCAAGCTCTTGCCATACCGTTTTTTCAATTTACAAATTCCTTCTGTATAAAAAGTGGCCGCCTGTGATTGAAATCAATGTGTCACAGCGTTTTTAAGTTCCTCATCGTCAGTGAAATGCTGTCCCCTCCCCTCAAGCCACTTCTTCATTGCAGTGAGCAGATGATAATCAGAAAAATCCAAGTCCGAGTTGTAGGGAGGATGTTGAAAGACATCCCATTTGAATTTGCGTAAAATCTCTCGTATTCCTACAGCAGTGTGAGGACGCGCGTCATCGTGCAGAAGCACAACCCCAGTACTCAGTAGGTCGCAACGTTTGTTCTGGATGGCTTTTTTCAGTTTCTTCAACATGCTACAGTAAACTTCGGAATTGATTGTTGTTGTTCCGCGCGTCATGAATTCGATAAGCAAGATTCCTTGAGCATCCCCAAACCATCATCTTCCTCGCTGACAAAGTTTGGCGGGCTTACCTCAGACGGGTTGGAGAACCGGTATGGCCCCCTGCCATAGACTGTTGTTTTGTCTCCGCATTGACATACGCTACCCAAGTTTCGTCACTGGTCACTATTCTGTTCAAAAAGTCCTCCTCATTTGTGTGGTAAAGAAATTCGAAGGCAGTGCCCATTCGACTGGTTTTGTGGATCTCCGGTACCCGTCGAGCGCAGAACTTCTGGTAGCATTCTGGTGACTGTCTCATACAAAACTGTTCGAAAACTGTTTGGAAAGCGTTCTGAAAGTTGGGAGATTGTTAATTTACGGAGCAAACGAATTTTTCATCGATTTCTTTCATGAGATCAACCCTCACTACAGACGGCCTTCCACTCCATGATTTCTGATGGATGTTTGTTCTTCCGTCCTTGAAAAAGCGCATCCATTGATGCACTATACCTTCATTCATAATGTTTGCCCGTATACGGCACACAGTTCAAGATGGATATCCGCTGCTGACCATTTTTTGGTCTCTCTCTAAAGAAATCTTATCACTCCTCGCACCTCACATTTCGCGGGATTTTCTATGGCGGAATACATTTTGTCACGTTATGACTAGCAAACTCTTGGCCCTACGACACTCTCACTCGCTGAATGGCAGCTTACTGAATCAGAGATTGCTCGTGCATTCGATTGTATGAACTCCGAACCGTTCTTCCAGCACTACGCCGAAACGGCGGTTAGTTACGTAATTACCCTCGTATAATGAATTTTATGCATTAAATTTCAACAAATCGATCATTGATTGAAATTTTAATTATTTTTGTTTATTATATATATATTTTATAGCTTTCAGTACAAACATTTAAGTAATAAAAAAGTCTTTAAAAAAACTATAAAATGTACAAAAAGTTTATAAGAAAACCCATAGTTAAATTACTAGAATCAAGTTGCATTAACACCGAAAGTTACTGGTGTTTGTGTAGTTCAAAGTAAATGAAGATATAATGTGCTCGTAAGTTTACAAATGATTTGAAAATTATAAACCATTTATAGAAAAGATTCAAATTATAGAATATGCAAGGTGTAACGATAAACTTGTATTACTTAGTATTTGAAACATTTACAACATTTATTTATATATAACTAATCGAAGAGATTTGAATGATACCAAGGTTAGGTATAAGAATTAAAAGCAAACGAGAGAGTAGCTCTCTCAATGTTTATAAATAAAACACTTACCGTGTTTTCCTATAAGATGATTCTGTCCGCATTCCGAAGGTTCAGGGTTTGAAAATTCAAATTGAGGCAAAATAATGTAATCTCCCAAGGTCAAGGATTCTCTATTACTCCAATGAAGGTTCATTTCGGAGAGGGTATGAGTTACTAAAAAATACAATTAAACTAACTTAGCTGAAGAGCTCAAATCATAGAGAAGAATTAAGAAATGAGTACATTAATTCAAAATACATGGTATACTTCTAAAATTCTATTTTGTTGTAAAAATAGATAAATAGTAGTTACGACCTATATATAATAAATTTGAATTAAAAAATAGAGTTAACGCATATATTTACTGAAATTTGAAAAGAACACTGAAAATGGTTCTAAAAATATTTGATATTTTTAATTCATAAAAAAATTTATACTTTTTTTACATATTTTATTTTGCGTATCAAATGCATAACTATCATGTTTTTGATAAACCACATATGGTATACTACTAATAGTTTTAGTTGCATGTATATCGAAGAATTCTTTTTTTGTGCAGATATATTTAAAAGTAAGTAACACATAGTATTGCAGCTAACTATGAAGTTATCCATTTAAATATGTATATGATTTTCTTTTTATCTAACTAAGATTAGATTGTTTCGTTAAATATGCTGAGATGCATTTTTCTGGCAGGACTGCTTTGTTATTCAGAATGCACAGTGTTTTATTGTATATCCCTTGATTTAATATTAGCCCTCCAATTACTAGAAAAGTAACTGCATTAGGCACTATTGATTAAATGTAGCATATAATTAATTAGGATCAAAGGAAATATTCGATATTAGTATATATAGCTTATCGTTTTAAAAAAGTTTTTAGTGCCTTATCTGTTAGAACGAGAAAAAAATATATGTTTAAAATATCTGTTATCAGATCGAATGTTTCCTTTTTCTACCAGTGATAGTCCAGTCATATTAGGGTTTCGCTGCGGAATGAGAGATAATAAGCTGAAAACTTGTATATACCTTTATTTTGGCACTCTAAAAGTTGTCTCAAAAGTCTCATAAAATCTCGTGTCCGCGTCTTAAGATATTCAAGGTCAAAGGTCAAAAAATTCTTTTTTTTTTTGCAAATATCTCGTTTCCTATGGCTTTAAAGTTATTTATATTTATTATAAATATTGAAGAGAATAAAATTTTACATAACTTCAATTGAAACAATTTTCTATACATCAAACCGTTTTTGAGATAGAGGGCACTGAACGCTCAGCGCTTAGTTATCTACAGCAGAATGCAAGGTCGACCGTTAGTCACATGATATAATACGCTGTATATAGTCTATTAACCTTAAAAATATACATATAGTTATGAACATTTGGCTTTTTTTTATTAATTATTACATTACATTTAGTAATAGATTTCATTAAACAAGCATATGCTTCTTTTATAACTAACTTTTGAACTACAACACTGTTCGCGTAGTTCAAAAGTTGTTGACAGATATGCTTAAAGTATTTTTTAATTATATTTTATTATTATATATGCTACCGGCAAAGTATGAAATGCCAGCATTCTGTAGAATGCCTAGGCATTCTATACAATGCCGGACGTTTTTAGGCAAAGTATGAAATATGAGATTTATTACATACTTTGCCTAGGCATTGTATAGAATGCCTAAAGCTGTTTAGGCAAAGTATATGAAAAAGGTTATGATAAGGATATTATATCAATGACTTACATTCCTAAAAGTACAAATGTTATTTTCTGACAAAATAATGAGACTGCCATTAAAAAAAATTATTCAAAATACGTAAAGCAAATTTAAAAAGTTGCATCAATCAAAATTTTTCTTTCTTATTAATGAAAACAAAATCTATATAAATAAAAATGAGTGCGTGTGTCTGTGAGCTCTCATGCCTTCCTAAACCGCTCATCCGATTGATTGCGATGAAACTTTGGGAAATGGTTGGACGTATGCCCGCGAAGATTTCTGAGTCAGTTAAATTGACCCCTAAGAGGGGGCAATACCCCTAAGGGATGTTAGGAATAAATATTCCCATTTTTCAGCTATTCGACCTACAAACTTGAAGGTAGGCATGTTTCTTTCAAGGATTAGAGGTCCGCTACAAAAGGGGGTTTGGCAAAAAAAAAAATGAATCCTTAGGAGTGTTGAGGAGGGGGGGGGGGCTTAAGCGGTGTTATAGATAAGTATTCCCGTTTTTGAATTATTGACCCTACAAATTTGAAATTTGGTAGGCCTTTTACGTTCTTGAAGTTAAGATTCGCTACACAAGGGTTTTTACAAAAATTGAACCCCTTGGGGTTCAATTTTGATCGATCCAAAAAGTCATTGCGAGGGCTTAAGGGGCGTTATAGATAAATATTACCGTTTTTGAACTGTTAGACGAACAGACTTGAAATTTTGTTGGAATGTTTTGTTTAGTTGAATATAGATCCACTGAGAACGGATTTTACGGAAATTGACTCCTATTCGAGGGAGGGGAAGCGGGGGTTTACCGGGACTTATTTATAAAAAAAAAATCGTTGTCTATTTACTACTTACCGTAATGAAATTTAATATGCATGTTACATTTGTTGACTGGAAATTCGCTAGGAAGGATTTTACGGAAATTGACTCCTATGGCGGAGAAGGAATCTTTTGCGCGGCGTATTGATAAAAAAAAATATCCTTTTTCAAATAACTAGACCTTCAGTAATGAAATTTGGTGTGTACGCCTCTGTTGTTGAATTGAACGAGTTTGTTGAACGAGGCTAACAGGAATCGACTCTCAGAGATGGTTACTAGAGCTTATTGATTAATAAATTCCGTTTTGATCTATAAATTTAGACTTGAAATTTGACTAGCATGTTTATTTTATTGAGTAGAGATCCCCTAAAAATGGGTTTTGTGTAAATCGCTTCAGAGGGGTTATGAGAGAGTAAAAGATAATTCTACTTCAATTTTAGAAATCATTTGGAAATTCTGTCCTTTTTCAATTCCTACTATTAGTTCACTCTCTCTATATATATTTATCTTGTTCAAATTTTCTGTTTTTTTCTGGCAAGATTCACAAAAATGGATGTACAATTCAATATCAAAACGTGTAACATTTTTGTATTTAGTTGAAAGTTCTTTCAGAATTCTATTACATCCCCAGAATCTCCGGAATTTAATTTTGCTCTTGGCAAAATTAAATTCCTACAACAAGTTCGCATCGTCAGAGCTCAAGTACCTCCCTCTGGGAAGGAAACTGGGAGTCAAAATTATCAGTGGCAAGGGGTATTGCCTATATGGTGCCACCCCAAAAGAGGATACCAGCCCCTGGAGAATATACTACGTCTGCAAACGCTAAAAGTGCCAAATTGCAGCCCCATTGGGGGGGGGGGAAGAATCCCTGACGTAATACTGTGTACAGTAGTTCTTCCCAACATTGTTATCTTCCGGACCGGTCAACGTTTGATAATTTTACGGCGGCCGGCTGAGGGTGGGACGTTAATTATTTATATTTTAAAATGTTTTGATTTTATAATTTAATTGTATTTAAACATGCCTTCAGAATAAAATTCAGTTGCACCAAAAAATAAATATAAAATGATTTTACATAAAATATAAAGTGATTTCCATAGAAAGTCGCACAAACACGAGAAAAATATACTCCAGTAAATAAAATGGAAATAATTTAATGCTATTTGAGTGGCCCGATACACTTTTATTCATGGACTAGGGGTTGGGGGGACCACTGTTTTATGATACTGACGCCTTCTTTAACAGGTTAAATGAGTTTACTTTTCTTTTCCGCATACATCACATCATAGCTATTCAGCAACCAATATTCTCTGAGTTCCTTCTTAGTAGTCATTTTGGCATTTTGTATATATCAGGTATTTCCTTCTAGTAAGTAACTTCAGTTAAAATTTATTTATTTGTTTTTTTTTGCAGCATCAACTCGAATTTTGGATAACTAGTCGCCGAATAATTGTTTCATGTCTATAGACCATGGGTCGACAAAATTTTAGCTGTTGCGTGTCAAACCAATCTACCAATATAATTCATCGAACCACACACTACAGCAGTTTGTTGATTAGTCCAAAGTGTCATTGAGAATTGTACCTCGTGCCACTTGTGACACGTGTGACATAGGTTGCCGACCCCTGCTATAGACCATGGCTCTTTCTCCAACACTATAGCTTGCTCCTTCATTTTCAGGTAGCACAGGAAAAAACCAATTTTTTGTTGAACAAGTTTAAGTAAAATTGAGTATTTTGACATTTCCGAAAAACAGCAATTCTACAACTAACAAATTCTGAGCCTGAGACACGCGTTAAAAGTTTCGTGTCTTGCCACCCAATATTCAAAACGAATCTGAGATATATTTCATACTTTGCCGGTTTCTTATTAGGCATTCTATAAAATATGCCTAGGCAATGTGTGAAATAGGAATCATTTCATACATTGCAAGCTAGATTTAGCCATTGTATAGAATGCCTAGGCATTCTATAGAATGCCGGATTTCATACTTTGCCGATAACATATATACTAGTTGCATTTAAAGTAGAAAAAAATAAAGTAATTTTTAATTATATTTTTACTTAAAAAAAAATATCGTTTTATACAATTATTACAATTGAAATTCGGATGTAAAGAGGCTTTACAAAAATTTTAATTATAAGACGAACATGAATGTTAATTTTTTACCCCTTATTCCTCATTGTCTTTCGATCACTCAAAAATTTGCAATTCATTCTCATTATTTTCGTTATCAAGGATATTTTTCTCCAAATCTTGAAGGATTCGGAAGTACAATCTTCATCGAGATCGCTCTCGAATCGTGAAGCATTGAAGCAAGCTTGCCCATTACACTGGCCATAAGCTGAAGAACATTGCAACCCCGATTTCCTACATCCACAGCGTGGACCACAACCATTTTTGCAGTTACAAAATATGGTATTGAGTAATTCATCTGGAGCAGGCGGTAATATTGTCGTAATCGGTTCCAAGAATACATTCCGCAGAATCCAACCCCATTCCTGGGGTTCTAAATCATTCCCTAGCCAAGTTTGAACTTGATAATATACACGGCTAATGTGTTGCTGAGCTACTGCACTTGTTGGTGGAAGATTGGATAACTGCACGGGCTTTGTTGACTTGATGAATTGAGTGTGTGTGTGTGTGTGTGTCGTAGATTATCAATACTGTTCTCAGATTTTGGAGCATTGTATATCGCCAATAAGACTCGTAATCCATTTTCATGTAATGTCTGTACAGGACAGTTTTCTTCTTGGAATACTTGAGCTAGTTGATCCAAGTTCGGAAGATTCTCTAATATTCTAATGAAAGTTTTTTTCCCTTTTTTAAAAAATGCAGATGTTGTATCACAGCCACTAAATGCGTGCCGAAACAAAATGTGCTTTTTCAATGAGGATATTTATCAAAACTTTTGGAAGAGTATATTTGACTTTGCCAACTTTTTTAAAGAACACTTCTTTTTGATGCGTTTGAGTACGTCCAATTAAAATGACGAGCAAATCAATATCTTCTCTTACTATGTCGGCAGTCCTGTGATGTTCCGATTCTCCAATAGCTGTTTCTACGATAAGAACATCTGCATCATCTTTGGTCTGTTTTATCGTGATATCAACGGATTCTAACTTCCCAATCAACATGTTAATAAAAAAAAATTATTACATCGATTCGACAAAAATTTCTCTTGGCTAATTGATACTATCATTGTTTCGTCGAAACAAACATCATTCGATTTTGATAAAGCAGCAGTTCTTCTTAGCTGTTCCATTACTTTTATGTTTTTGCTATAGTCCGAGTATCCATCAAATACAACTACAATTTCAGAACCATAATGTTTTTGTAAATATTTTACGTATTTGTCTAAAATTATTGAAAAAGTATCGTCTTTACTCCATACGATGCGACGGGAAAAAAAACCCACCATCGATAATGTATGTTACATTATTTTCATCGAGGTCAAAATCTACAGGAGTCATATTGTCATATAATGTCGCTTTCGTGGTTTTTCTCATGCCATCATTATCAAATAAAGTTAATGGATATGGACTTAGTTCATATTGGAGATATTCTTGAAGATTACGTTCAAACTGTTTGCTTACAGTTATTCTTTGGAAGAGTAGCAATGGATCAATTGAAACTCTACAACCGTTAATTTTGACAGATTTGTTGACAATCGAAAGCGGTAAAACCTTATCGGATCGTTTTAACTTTATTTCATTAAATTTTAAACCAGTTATCTAGACCATTGATTGTAATCCGATTTCATAGGCTTTGTGACAGTTAATTTGATCATTTCCAACTGTTACAGAAGCTAAAGATACCAATTGTTGTGTATTTGGAAAGGGATTATGAAGTGTAAGCCATTCAACTAGTTTACTTACATCAGTATTATCTCTTTTTACTCTTGAATCCTTAGCATTAACGTGTTGTTCAGTAGAGTCTAAAGAAATTGTACAAAACTTCTCCATTTCGTCACAAATTGTATTTGTAGCATACATAGCAAACACCCATTTACATAAAACACTTTCTTGCGTACTTCGACCACAAGATACTCCCCCTTCCGTCTTCATAGATTTCATTAGACTTTGTTCGATAACCATATCTGTCGATGTACCAGAATTAAATTTCTCTGTTCGTTTCACGGTGAAGAATCCATTTTTAAAGTTCTTAAAAGTCTGTCCATCCATTTTATTTTCTAAATCGTTCATATCTTGAAGATATAAATGTGCAGACTTCGCATATAAAAAATAACCACTAGCGTGAAAATAGGACAGCATTCTTCGTACAGCATTAAGACGTTCTTTGAAAAGTCCCAGTCTTTCAGCGCGAATAAAGTCGAATGCTATTGATAGCATTTCGAAATATTGTACCCATAATTGTGCTGTAGGACCTCGAGTTTTTAATTCATTCAGTTTATTCTGAAATTGATCAATAAATAAGTTTGAGTTGCCTACACACCCTTCAATGCCTTCATAGGAAACATTTCGGCAATTGTTTTGTTCATTTAAATCATTTAACACACAATCTTCAATCTTCATGTCTTGGAAGATTATCACTGACAATGCAAACCGTAACAATGTATATGACCTTTGATAATTCTTGAATAAGCATGACCATTCAACATTTTGTCGACTGAATTCGTAGCATATATTTTACCTAGAGCTTCTTTGAGTCCACTTCCGTCCATTATATATCCAATCGATCCAAGAAAGGACATGAACATATGAAATTCTCCTAATTTAACAACTATCTTGCATAATTCTGAGTTAGCATCCGACGCAGCTACTATTTCACGAGCTTTAGAGTAGAGAGGTTGATCAAAAGTAGTTAAACACGTTTTTTGGCCATGTAACTTGGCAATATTTGTAGCGAAATGTAAAGTAGTGTAAATTGTGTCTACGTTACTGGCAGGATGATCAATAAAAGGAAGAAACATGACCTGAGAAGTAGAAAAATCCTTATTATTTTTAGTAAGCTGTTCGAGAAAGCCATTCCACCCAGATAATGATGAAATATTCTTCCACTTTCCGTATAGCCACAAAAAATCAATACCGTTTAAATTCTTTTCTGTTAATGCTTGATTACCATGTAGATTTTTGACTTGAATTTTGCTGCATCCAGGTACAATTGGTTTTTCATATGCTAGAAGTGACACGTGATATTGCTGCTAATTTTTTTTCACATGATTTGGTTGTACATCTTTGTATACGGTCATTGTAAAGAACAGCATCTTTTGGTGTAACAATCTTAATCATCCCCATAACATGGAGAGTATTATTACCATCAAGAGTATGGACATTTATATCAGCATTGTCCCCAACATATTGTTCTAGCGCCCCTGATTCCGATGATAAAATACGAGGCTGTGGATGGTAAACTGCTGAAATTTCGTATTGTACAGTATTACAATACGAAGCTGCAAAACCTAAGTTATATAACACATCTATTAGTCTTTTAGATCCATATCTTCTATGAAGAACACAGAAAGACTTAATTGTAGCTGTGATGAAAATGATCGTTCTCGTAATGCAGCCATTATTGCATGACTTATTGACGTGCATTTTGTTTTTAAATAAGCTATTTTTCCTTTTCGGTTTTTCATTATGACTTCTCGAAAGAAATGCAAAACACTTTTTGGTATATCTTGATTTACGTCATCTAACATTTTACTTGGAGGTGGATAAGACTTGGTTTCAACGACAGATGACCGAATGTCTTCACGAATAATAGCTGCTGCAGCTTCTACAATTCGCAACCGTTCTTCTCGGGATTCCTTTTTTTATTATCATACCAAGCTTTTGATAATATATTAGTTTGTGTATTATGAAAAGATATGATTGTAAAAGATCTTACTTTTGTCGTAATTATTATATTCGTCAAATATTTTTGTTGAAGACTCGTAATTATAGTTTTATCATCTGGTACATACTCCGTCAGGACATCTATAAGCTCTTTCAATGTAAATTGGGAATCGTCGTGATTTTCGATGTAATTAAAAATCTCTGCCACAGCTTCTGAGACTTGACTATTTTGGCGAGACTTCTTTTCAGTAGATGGTAGCTGATTTAAGAAATTAGTGTAGCAGAAGTATGATATTTTGTTTCAGAAGCGATCAAATCACACTCACAAAGTATACGATCTTTCACTAATTCTCCTATAGAATCGCCACGTTCTTCTGCTTTTTTTTAAAACATTGTCTTTAAACTCAAGAGTACTCCTTTCACTGATCTTGCGCCTGTATTTCTCTTTTTTTTATTTTAGTTTCTGTTGCTTCATCAGCTAATTGACCACAAAATAAACAGAGCTTTTTGAAATCAAACGCTTCATTTCTTCTTTTACGAGGGACACTAGGTGATGATAAAGGTTCATTGTTTTCAATGCGTCGTTTCGATGCTGCAATAGAATTTTTCCTAATGTACACTTTTCGGCACTCGGTGTGTACATTCACGGAGGTTGAAGAATTTAAAAAATCAATGTGACCGTCCTTTCGTTCGATACTTGCTGCTCTCAAAGTTTTTAAACCGCGCACTACATTAACAGGATAACCTTGTGATAGTAATTCATTACATATAAAACATAAATCAGACATAACTCTCAAAATTTTACGTCCGTCGTAGCTAAAATACAATTTAAAACTAACGAATAAACGTGGCTAGTAGGAACTGAATTGTTGAAAAGGAAATCGGTCTTTATTATTTAGCTAAAATGTGTCCATCAACTAGCTATAAATTAAACGTTCATATATTAGGTGTGTATAAGAATGTAAAGCGCCCTCTAGCGCTCATAAACATTCAGTGTATCCTTAGACTCCAACGAGAGAGGAGTCGAATCGAGACGAGACATTTTAACAAACAACAGTCCATTGGAAATTGAGGGAGACTCTCCTTTATATGAGTATTTTTACCATGTTTTTATTACGTCTGTCAGGGTGGAATTTTGTAATTGATTTTAAACTAACTTCCCGAAGAGCTAGAGACTTGAAATTTGAACCATAGTTTAGAAGTGGATGGCAATGCATGAAAATATGCTTTTTAGTTCGTTATAATTTTTTTTATTCTTAGATCATGTTTTCTTTGAGGTAACTAAGCTATCAATAGGGGCCAGCAGGTCTAGGCATAATCTGCACAGAAGGAAACAAATTTGAAGGTTTATACATTTCAAACTAATTGTATTTCATTTTTCTTCTTAAAATGTAATTAGCATATATTAAATTATAATTAAAGTAAGTCTATAGTTTCAGTTAACTTTTTTTCAATTACACAAACAGATGCGGAGTATTAAAAATATACTTGATTAATGAAATCTATTACTAAATGTAATGTAATAATTAATAAAAATGCCAATTGTTCGTAACTATATATATATTTTTAAGGTTTATAGACTTTATACGGCGTATCATATCATGTGACTAACTGTTGACCTTGCATTTTGCTGTAGATAGCCAACCATTGCGCGTTCAGCGCCCTCTATTTCAAAAACGGTTGGATGTATAAAAAAATGTTTCAATTAAAGTTACAGAAAATTTTATTCTCTACAATATTAATAATAAATGAAAACAGCTTTAAGGCCATAGAAAACGAGATATTTGCAAAAAACCGATTTTTTGACCTTTGACCTTGAATATCTTAAGACGCGGACACGAGATTTTATGAGACTTTTGAGACAACATTTATAGTGACAAAATAAAGGTCTATACAAGTTTTCAGCTTATTATCTCTCATTCCGCAGTTGACCCTTTTTTTTACTAAGATTACTGGGCTATGAATACAATATGCTACTTTTGAGTTATCTTCTGTTAAGGCAAATAATCTTGAATATAATACATATATGTGAGTGCGTGCATTACTTAGGGTTGAATTATTATTTTCTTTTTCGATCTCCATACCTTAGGAAAATGACCTTCATCTAGCTAATTAAAATATGCAACAAATAAATAAATTAAATAAAATAGTATCTTTCACTCGTGTATCGGACTTGAAAGTTTTGAAAAATGATAAAATTTTGTTGCTTTTTTTTGTCTCTCAATGTGTATAATTATTTTATTTACCAACGTCGTAAAGCTGTTCTTGTTCTAAATATGATGTTTAAGATATGGGGAGCGAGAGAAAGAGAGATTCAAACACGTAAATTAAAATACTTATTGTTCGTGCAAAAAACACTAAATGCACGGGTTTTTTTCCCCTGTAAAAATTATTCATATTTCCTAATTTTAATTTGGTTTTATTATTTCATCTTCAATAAACTTAATAAATGGCAAACATTATTTATATTTCTAATATTATAAACTATACGTTGTCCTACCATCAAGCGTAATTTATATATAAAATTATCCAATATTTTTTTCAGATACTGTATGTACTGTATTCTAAAGTCAGATTTTTCGAGAGAAAAAAATTCATGTATTAATCTTAATAAACGAGTCAAACTGATGATGCCATCTCTTGTTTCAGTATCATACACTTTTCGAAATACTTTTCTTCTTAAGTTTGACTAAGAGCTCCACCACTTGGATGTGATAGGAAAGCTTTGGAAATCGGTATCAGAGTCATTTATCAAACCGTAGTCCTGAAAAACAGAGGAAGCAATCACAGCTGTTACTCGATAACAGACTCCGTAAAGATTATTGTAAGCAATGATGTTATTCATATACTGACTCATATTGGATGGGTCTTTTTATCAGACCCATGATGGAAGCCAAAATTGATCATCATTATTATCATTATCTGATATCAGATCCTTTTTGTATTTTTGATTTGTTTGGTGTCAATGTGCTCAGGTTTGTATGTCTCCGGACTTTCACTCGTATTTGCTTAGACCTCTTTTCTATATATATATATATAATTCACGTATTCATTTTCAGCAAGTACAACCATCTAAATTTTTCTATAACTCGTATTTTCTTTTTAAGAACATAAAACGTAACTCAATTGATGGAATTTGGTTGTCGTAATAACAATGACGGTAAATTTAAATTATACATTCACAAAAATTTGGACTATACTAGAAAATATAATCCACATTTTCATGCGGCTACATCAGAAAAAAGAGCATTTTTTTTGTGTGAAGATTTCAGACATTTTTTAAGAATAAATATTTGTTACGTGACACTTTCAATTTATAATTATAGGGTATTAAATAGCTATACTTTTCCGGACTCCAAGAACGCAGAAATGGAAGTTTTTTTTCGTACAAATATTTATTAGCTAAGCTACTATTCCGTCTAATTTACAAAAACTCACATATTCATTGATGGAACATAGTGCTAGTTATTGTTGGAACATTGTTGGAACATAGTTACATCCATCTTGGAAACAGTACATTAAGACATCTTTGGTATTGCAAAATTCACTTGCAATACCAAATATTGGGCACTCAAAATCCATTCTAGAAATAATTTTATTTCAATTAACACTTTTTTGCAACACTTTTGATGTTAGCACTCAATGTTCAAAAAGAATGTGAAGAAAAAGTAAAAATATTTACCAAAAAATTAATTGTTACATTACCATGTGTTGAGGAATCAAAATAATTTGGTGAACTATTGAGCAATGTCTCCGTTTTCACAGCAATCTGAACGTATCATGTATAAAAGGCTAACCATGTAAATGAAAAGTAAGGCTTTAAACACGTGATCACCGCTTGATACTCCAACTTTGAATTCCCCTATTATGTCTGAATTTCCCCAGAAATCTAACTAAAGGGTATTATTTTCGAATAAAAAGTGGAAATGAAAAATGTGTTTCCACTTTATTAAAATTTGATTTGTAAAGGCAAAAAGAAACATTTGAAACAAATTTTTTAAATACTGCTAATTTCGATTTGAAAGATTCCCTCTTCAGCCTTTTACACGAACAATAAATATTTTGAATTTACAAGTTTTAATTTTTTGTTCTGGCTCTCCTATCCTTAACTTCACATTAAGAACAATAGCGTTACGACATTGGAATGTTAAATAATTTTAAAAATTGATAAAAAAAATAGCGAAATTTCACCGTTTTCCGGAGCTTTCAAAGGGCGATGAAAAAGGAAAAGATATTTGATTTGAATTTTTATTTTTCCTTTTTTTGCTTCTTACTTAGCTAGGTAAAAGTCAACTCCTCTAAGGTAACATCAATAAGAAAATAATAATAACTCGGTCCCCCACCCTAATATATAGATATAGTAATATAATATATCATAATTCATAATTGTACATGTTGCAAAAAATTGTTATTTTAAAATTCTATCTATTTCAGTTTAATCATGTATACTTTTAAACGTAAGCATATATCATTAGTATATATGCCTAGCTTTTTTATACTATCAAAATAAAATGTTGCTTATATTTCAATAAGATTAAGGAAAGAGTATTTGATAAAGGATTGTTTCTTTTCTGTTTTATCGGTTTCTACCTAAAAAAAGAAAAATTCTTAAATGTTTGTTTCGATGAACAAATGCTTCATGACTATGGTGAATGTATTTGATAAAAAAAATCAAACTCCAGAAAAAATATACCAGTGTTTTAGAGGAAACAATAGCTATGCTACTAGCTGTAGTAAATATTTCAAATCATTGCTTTGAATTAAAGGGTTCATTCTGGAAATTTTTAAAACAAAGTTGAAATCAATAATTTCGAACAACAATAGTAGTAAATTGTTGTATATTCCTCCTTTATCATCGTATAAAAACAATAAAACATTTACAGAAGTCATGATTCTTAAGATACGATTATGTTTCATTTTAATACACTTAATATTCTGATTTATTGAAACAATGTTTTACAGAAAAGAAAACTTTTCAAATTATAGCACTATTTAAAATAATATTAAATACGTAAATACAGTCAAAGACAAAAAGTATTTGGCTGTTTTATCTTTTTACGTCAACTAAGAAAGCGTTATTAGAAAACATATATTTCGTTTATTGCAACATTAAAGTCAAAATGTACAAGATTAGCTTAGTACAATATTAACGTCATTGCATACCACACCCAATAAAATACTTTCTCTGCAATAATGAGAAATTGATGTTTTATTAAAATGAGTGTTTGTGTGCCTGTACTCGTTGCTTTTTAAGTATATATGTATACGCATTGTTAGTTAAGTTTTACAAAGTTAGTTAGTGTTATTTAAATGTTTTAGCACCTGTTGTGCTAAAAATGTAAAGCAACGGTAAGCCTAAAAACACCTTCGAAAATGTATAGTACCTACAGTATGGAAAAAGTAATATTATGATCTTGGCAACTGATGATTTTGGTGAAAAGTGAAGAATTTATGAAGAAACAATGGACTCAAATTGGGACATAAATCTACCTAAAATAACTTTGCAGTGATCATTCAAGAAAAAAATAAGCTTAATTTTTTCATCAGTTTTATTGATCCTCATATTATTACGCAGTATTCGAGAAAGAAAAAAAATAAATTACGAACAGTTTGTTTTACACTCATGTCCATAAATTAAGGATAATTCAGAATCACACAGAAATTTGACTCAAAAATAAAAATTTCACCTGTAGAATTATCAAACACATCTTGAAGAAGAATATGCAAATTACAGGAAACCACCAGATGGCGCGGATAGTACGTCATAATGACGAGAGTGTAAGAGAGGGGTATATAAGGAATGGTGGCAAAGAAGTAAAATTGTTCACAAGCACTTTAAAAGCCTTTCAGTGCAATAACCGCATAGTTATGGCACAAAGGAAGCATTTGGATGATTTTTTACGTGGTAGAATTATCGGACGACTGGAATGTGGACGTACCCAGCTACAAGTATCCTCGGAACTTGGAATCGCCCAGAGTGTCATCTCCAGGCTTTGGCAAAGATTCCAAGATGATGGTAATGTGAGAAGATGTTACAGCACAGGTCGCCCCCGAATTACAACGCCGAATGAGGACCGGTATTTGGCAGTTACTGCCAAAAGAAACAGACGGAGCACAGCATCAGACCTATCTCGTCAGCTCTCTTCAGCTACCAGTACGACAGTTTCAAGGCAGACCGTGTACAGACGCTTAGGGCACATTGGTCTATATGCTCGTAGGCCTGTCAGATGGTTCGTCCTCACCGTGCAAACATTGTAGACGAATGCCTTCAATCGGAGGATATTACCCGTATGGATTGGCCAGCATACTCACCGGACTTGAATCCAATAGAGCATGTGTGGGATATGCTTGGCCGACGAATTGCAGCCCGTCAACCCCCTCCCACCTGTCTACCGGAACTTCGGAGGGCATTGCTTGATGGAGTGGTGTAATATTCCCCAAGATCAGATTGATAATTTGATACTCAGCATGCGTAGGCGTTGTAAGGCCTGTATTGCATCGTCCGGGAGACATACTCCGTATTAACCATCATACTAACCATGTTATACTGTTTTTTGTAAATAGGTTCTTTTTTGAAATTTGCTCCAGGGAGTAAAAATCGCAATTTTTATTAATTATGTCAAACATATAGCATCTTTTTTGTTCTTTACCTTTTGTTTAATAAATAGACTTAACAAATAAGTCAAATTTGTTTTGCTTCTGCCTCTTTCTTTGCCTGAACTTCATTATCCTTAATTTATGGACATGAGTGTATTTTTGAACTCTTAACATCACATTAAAATCACCCCTAAATGTATTAAAATAAAACAAAAGTATTAAACCATTTAATTGAAAAAATTATTACAATGAATACTGCCTTAAAATAATATAACTCTAAAACATCTTTTTACACGACTACCATTTGCATGAAGTCATCTAGAAGAAATATGAACCTATACACTTTTATTTGATGAAAGCTCGAATTCGTTAATTTAAAACACAAGCTATTTAAAGCATTTTTTCTACGTAATTCTATAAGAAAAACCCGTCTCTGTAACGAAAAATTTCTTTTTTACATTTAATAAATAGTTAATGGAATCAATTAATTAATCCATCAATATCATGCAGATGTTCACTTCGAGTTATGAGTAAAAATTATAAAAATGTTTCCCAATAAAAGAATAAGGATATATGTTATATTTAACGAGTGTATATTCTCTACAATTATTTTCATAATAAAATTTCTGTGCAATCTGTTTCAACTGCTAACAACTTTAAAGTACAGTTATTATGAAGGGAAAAAAATGAAAATGGGGAAAAATACTTTGCATTCAGCAGGATTAAGTTAATTCTTTTTTCTTTTCTTTTTTTCTATTTTATGATTTTAGATGCAAAGATTTTCTCATTCATTCTTTTATTTTGTTTTTTGCAATAGACATTTAACTTTCCTTGTTTCGGGTTTTAATGTCGTGGGAAAATATTTCTAAACAGAAGATTTTTTTAAATATTGTATTTACTCGAATTTAAGCCGCACTATTTTTCCAGTCTTAATGCTACTGAAAATCGGGTGCAGCTTAGAATCAAAGGCAAAACATTTGTTGGTTGGGAGAAATTGAGTTTTTTCACCTCTTGCAAAAGGAAAAATGTAATCTCTCTCGTCCATTTTAGCCACTTGCATCGATGACTTACCCCATTCCGCAGTTTATCTCCAGTATTCAGTCTATCCTAAACATCGTTGTCTGCTCGTATCTAGGAAATTTTTCTTGTATACACGCGCGCGCTTTCACTAAATCATCTAAACATTAAAGATATCGGCAATAGCATCAAAACGAGTTCACTAGGATGCAAGTATGAAAAGGGAGGCAATTTTATATGCAGCAAAAAAAAAAACTGAAACAGAGCAGGGACCACTGAAAATTTGACACTGGTGAAACAAATATACTTCGATGGCGTAAGCAAAGGGATATAATTTTTGCTTGCAAATGTTCAACAGTTTTTAATAATTCTTTTACATTCTTCTATTATGGATTCTTTTTTAAACTGTTGCATAACAAATGCATTGAATGGCACGGAAGACATCATGTGGGAAAATGGCGACGTCGCGGCACCAATTTCGAAGTTAACTGTGACAAGGAAGTGACGAATCATTTTCGAAACATATGATAATGAAGATTAGAATAAATATAGGTTTATGTATATATATGAAAAAGTATGTTTTTAATACTGATAAAATAAATTAATTATTACCTTCTTATCATTTCTTTAAAAGAAATTTTAAATTTCTTAAGTATCGGATATTTTGATGAACCTTTTAGACATTCTTATTTTTCTCAAAAACGTGTAGAGAATTTGGGGTGTGGCTTAGAATCGAGGGGCTTAGATTCGAGTAATTAAGGTGATTTGATGACAAAGTCGATTGGGGGGGGGGGTTGTACGAAAAATAAAAAAATAAATAAATATTAATGTTCATTGCTGAATGAGATTCAATTCAACTTATATATATCTTTATCTATACTCGTCAATTTTCATATGTTAAGAATATAATTAAAGATAATATCATTTTAATTTAAAATTTAATGATTACAAAATGATACTAAATGTATTTTTATGCAAAATAAAGTTACTCAGATGCTAACAATCAGCTAAATTTAACTATGATAGTAAATTTAGAGCAAGTTTGAAATATAATTCTAACTTAATGCTATCAACTCTAAAGTTCTAGAACTTTTCTTACAATTTCATCTAAAAACTTAGTCTTTTTATGAGTCTAATAATTAATAAAAGAATTATTTTCAAACAATTAGAAATTGCTATAAAACTACATATTTATATTATGATGACTAAAATGAAAATAATTTAAACGTTATTGTGGTGCTTGTATTATTTTTAAACAGCATGGTACTTAGTTCTACGTTTTCAAAACTATAAATTTTTTCACATATCTCTCACACAGTATAGAAATACTTACAACTTTTTATAATTAAATCACAAGTCTGTGTATCATGAGGAAAACGTCCCAGTAACATATCGCAACTCAGTTCCAGGGACAACCTAAAATTAAATTAAAACTTATTAAGGTGGTCCAATGGAAACTAAAGTATAACCTGTTAATTTCCGTGAAAAACATATCTGATAAATAAAAAAAAAAGTATCACATCTGTCTTAAAAACTTATTTTTATTAATGATTGCAATGGAAAATTTACTAAGAAAAGTATGTTCAAAATTATGTTATTTTAATTTCAAGTGCTTATCCTGTACTAAATACACGAGATAAGTATTTAGTTCTTGATTGCCTCACCGAAAAACAAGTCATTCAAAATATCTGGAATTTTCCGGAACGCCAATAAAATTATCAGGTCGAAAACGACTTTATTTGAACAGAACAGAAACTCAACTAAAGTATTATATATCTCAATCAGATATTTATTTATTCATTCTGAAGCAAAACAGAAATTTCAGAGAGTATCGTGTATAAATAGTATTACAGTAGAACGTTGTTTATCCGAATGTTTATTATCCGGAGCGTCCGGATACGTTTTCGAACAGTGCAATGCTCAACTGTTATTTCGTGTGTGGCCAAAATGGACGGGAAACCTTAAGGTGAGGGATATTTGGGGAATTTCATTTGTTTGATTTGGTAAACATCTGATCGGAATATTAAGTCAGTTTGTTTCCAAGTGAGGGGGTGTATACGTGCTCTTTTGTTGAGTTTTATTGATGTAGAAACCTGGATGGCATGCGATGCAGAAGACAAAAGATTTCAAATGCTAAATGATGACGAGATTGTGACTTCTGTGCAAGAAGAATCCGACCCTGTCGACGATGAAACGGATGAAGACGAGGACAACAACGAAAGTAGCAAATGCTGGCACATTTTCTGAGTTAGAGACAGCTATGGGGTGGTACGAACAACAATCAAAGTGCTATCCTACTCAACTACTGCTGCTGAAGAGAACCAGAGACCTTGCATTGAAAAAACGAAGGTGTACAATGGTACGGCGAAAAATATAAGTGATTATTTTCCCCAATCAAGGTAAAATTGCGACATTTTGCACCTATTTTGCTTTTTCTTCAAGCACGTTTCCCGCATGTGATGATTTTCAATATTTGTATAGTGTCCAGTGTCATATACTACATGGATCGCATTCGGTTTTCGGTTATCCGAACAATCGCGTATCCGAACGGTGTCCGGTCCCAATTGATTCGGATAAACGACGTTCTACTGTATATTATATTTTTTAAGAAAAATATTCCGTATATTAATCGAAGCATTAACACGGCGAATCATTTCATAAATCACCCTTTTTAGAATATAAGACGTTCTGAGCAGAAAGGTTGTTCGAGTTTTTAGTTAAGATTTCAAAAAGTTGATTTAAATTATCAGAACAAATTGCCTTGTTTGTATTACATTTTACCTGACAATTAGTGCATAGCTTCGTTCTAGCATAATTTTCGATGGGGAGACTACGCGTGTACATAGGATACATATTTTAGTACTATATATCACATGGACCGTCCTCCTATTAAGGTGACTGCCTACCTTCGGACCCATTTTTTTTAAAAAAACAACTTTTTGAAACAAATTGAGTGTTTTTAGGAAGAAAAATAGAAAAAAATATGTAAATGGGGCACAAAAATTTTAAAATAAATATTGTACTTTTAGAAAAATTGGTTGTTTTGAAGGAAATTTTACCAAATTTATACTAAAACGGGAGACACTGTATAAAAAATTCTAATGCAATTATCTTAATTTCCTTTATACACAGCATGCATACTATGGTGCTTCTTAAAATGAACCAAAATCTAAGAGAAATATTAAAATACAAAAAAATTACAGGCAATTATACATTATAATATAAAAATTTTGATATTTTTTAAGGTTTTTCTTTATAAAAACTACACTAAATGTGTGTGTGTGTGTGAAAAAAACTATTCAACCTACAACAAAACTTATGGTTCACTTTATAAAAAATAGTATAAAAAACATTTCCACAAAATTTTAAAGCATTATCTTGTTTTGTTCTTAAAATATCATGCATCTCGTAAGGAATTTCTTTCGAAAACAATTTTGAGAAAAACGCATTTAAAGTTTTATGTTACTGTAAAAAGGTATAAGTACTTTGCAAAATTATCTAAAATTCAACAGGATGATATGCCACACCTTCCTTTTCTTCCTGGTGCAACTCTTTTTTCTTTCGGTGAGCTCGTATTTTTTTCCTTTTTAATTTTGTAAAGGGTAATGAACGTGTTTCTGCGTCGTTTATCCGTCGATAGTCATACAATTTTAATACGCGCGTATCATATAGCTACCAACATTTAACCTCAGCTTATTTATCACTTTTAATAAGTCACTAGCACTTTCTTCAAATAGTAGAACTGCTATATATGCCCCAAATTGCAAAATTTGGAGTTCAACAAAGTTTTGCTTAGGAACTAAATTCCACTGAACACAATTGAACCTCTTATAGCCATTCTGTGAGTCATTCCCTGTAAACACTTTTCTTAAAAGTTTTTGATCACGTAGTTTTAAGTAGTGTGATTTCACAATATTTATAATATTTTGTGGGAGTTCAGGGGCTTTGGCGGTGAATATTTTACCAAGTACCTTTGCTTTTTGAAATTTGCACCAACTATCTGTTCCTGTTGGACATTGACCATGCATAGGCTTTTCAGTACTGGAATAGCAGTGATAAAATGCAGCAATAACTGCGCTTTGCATGTTTGCTAAATTTTTTGTATTACTGCGAATTGCTATTCCGTAATAATTTTGCAATTTTGTCGATAAAATTGCCCGTCAATTTTCTCTTCCCTCCCAATCCTTTCACTGACTTTCTTAACTTTCTGAGATGATTCCCAACCCTTTTCTGCACGTGACCAATACATTCTAAATTATTAACTGTATTAGGAGCGTACAAACTTTTTACGGATTCATATGTTTTGTAATCCCCATCACCATAGTAATCAGTGTACTGCAATTTACGAAGATTCTCTGATCGCTCAAATATGCGATATGCTCCGACAGTCTCCATGCTTGGCACAGAACCCTTATGTGATTGCAATAAACATGTGCATTAGAAGCAGTACCTGGAACTTTAGACTGCTTTGAACATATTCTACAAAAATGTGACATTATTTTAATGTCCAAGCAAGAATGTAAACAGACTGTTTGTTGCTAATTTTTAGCAAGAAATAACTACATTAATAATAAAGTAATGGCTGAAACGGTAGAAAAATTATGGAAATACATTTTATAAATTAAAAAATGAGAGAAACTGTAGTATTTGAGTTAAAGATTGCAATTTTCTGCAACTTCTGGTTTCGAAATGCTACTTCCGGTTTCTTTTTGCAGAGAGTGATGTTTTTTAAAATCACTATAATTTTATTTCTATTTCGCGTTAAGGAAAAAGAAAAACTGTTTTGGAAAGAAAATTTTTCAAACTATAAGATTTTGAAATAAAAAAAATTTCCTTATGTAGTCGAAAAACGACATTTTCAACGTAGGCAGTCACCTTAATTAGAAACGAATTTGGATTCACGAAATTTAAGGAAATAAATTCAATTCAGGTAAATACAGTGAAATACGTTTAACGCGAAAAAGCTTAAAACGATATTTCGGGTAACATGAAGTACACTCATGTCCATAAATTAAGGATAATTCAGTATCACACAGAAATTTGACTCAAAAATAAAAATTTCACCTGTAGTTATCCCATACATCTTGAAGAAGAATATGCAAATTACAGAAAACCACCAGATGGCGTGTATAGTACGTCACAATGACGAAAGTGTAAGAGAGGGGTATATAAGGAATGGTGGCAAAGAAGTAAAATTGTTCACAAGCGCTTTAAAAGCCTTTCAGTGCAATAACCGCATAGTTATGGCACAAAGGAAGCATTTGGATGATTTTTTACGTGGTAGAATTGTCGGACGACTGGAATGTGGACGTACCCAGCTACAAGTATCCGAGGAACTTGGAATCGCCCAGAGTGTCATCTCCAGGCTTTGGCAAAGATTCCAAGATGATGGTAATGTGAGAAGATGTTACAGCACAGGTCGCCCCCGAATTACAACGCCGAATGAGGACCGGTATTTGGCAGTTACTGCCAAAAGAAACAGACGGAGCACAGCATCAGACCTATCTCGTCAGCTCTCTTCAGCTACCGGTACGACAGTTTCAAGGCAGACCGTGTACAGACACGCTTAGGTCTATATGCTCCTAGGCCTGTCAGATGTGTTCCCCTTACCACAACTCACTGTCGCTTGCGATTAACCTGGAGTAGAGAGCATGCATTGTGGACACCGCAACAGTGGTCTTGTGCGATGTTTTCCGACGAGTCCAGGTTTAGTTTGCAGTCTGATTATCGCCGGACTTTCATATGGAGAGCGCCAGGTACCCGTTACCACCAAGAGAACACCATTAAACGACACCGTTACGGTGGTGCAGGGAGGAATTATTCTTGGTTCCAGAACTGACCTGCATGTTCAGAGTGTAACGATGACAGGCCACATCTATCGGGATATCATTCTGGAGCAACATGTACGTTTGTTTCAGGGCTCCATGGGTGCTGAATTTCTGTTTATGGATGACAACCCCCGTCTTTACCGTGCAAACATTGTTGACGAATGCCTTCAATCGGAGGATATCACCCGTATGGATTGGCCATCATACTCACCGGACTTGAATCCAATAGAGCATATGTGGGATATGCTTGGCCGACGAATTGCAGCCCGTCAACCCCCTCCCACCTGTCTACCGGAACTTCGGAGGGCATTGCTTGATGAGTGGTGTAATATTCCCCAAGATCAGAATGATAATTTGATACTCAGCATGCGTAGACGTTGTAAGGCCTGTATTGCATCGTCCGGGAGACATACTCCGTATTAATCATCATACTAACCATGTTATACTGTTTTTTGTAAATAGGTTCTTTTTTGAAATTTGCTCCAGGGAGTAAATATCGTAATTTTTATTAATTATGTCAAACATAAAGCCTCTTTTTTGCTCTTTACCTTTTGTTTAATAAATAGACTTTACAAATAAGTCAAATTTGCTTTGCTTCTGTCTCTTTCTTTGCCTGAACTTCATTATCCTTTATTTATATGGACATGAGTGTAATTCAACGGTCCCGACAAACTACTATGTATTTTCATGCATTTTTTCTCTTAACACGAAACGAAAATTGCTAAACGCAAAAAGATTTCCTATTGATAATGAATAAAATACGGAAAACAGCAGCCGGAATGGACTGTTCAGTAGTATTATCGGAAAAATTCATTTCAGTAGATGATGATAATGCGCGAATAGCCCCAATTAGGGCAGACAAAGACAATTTTGAGTTTGTTCAGAACTCAAAAAATATCATTGATGCAGATTCTGATGATGGAAATGAAATGAATAATGCAGCTCCTGTTCCCATATCATCCGAATTGAGGAACGTCATTAAAAGTATGCGCAATTATTTAGATGCACATTCCAATGAATAACAAAATCCACGATATTGAAAAATTTGTTCAGAATTGGATGCTGAAAAAACAATGCAAAAACAAATGTCAGATTATTTTCCAAAAACTCAAAAAAATGTTTTGTTTATTAAAAAATTTGAAAATTTTGTGTTAAATTTCTTGAAGTTCTTGTGTGAATGTTTTTATTTTATTGATTTTTATTAAATACATGCATATATACATATCTATGTAAATAGAATAAGCTCTAATAAACTTAATTTTGTTGACATATGGTTTTCATTTTGAAATATCCTTCAACACGAAACAATATTTAATTCCTTTCAGCCTCGTGTTAAGCTATTTTCTCTCTGAAACTTGTTTTTTTATAAATGCTGCTTCAAAGCAGAGTGGATGTTTTTGTTGACGAATCTCGTACTTTTGAATCAGGGCCAAATGCTGAGTATGACACCGGAGTCTATATCTCACTCTTTTAATATGTACACCACACTCAAAGCTATGTCTGTCCTTTCTTTCGATAGTCTTGGTGATATAGGACTTGAACACGTGACCCAACTTCAACATTGCCAACAATTAATTTCATAACTATGATTGCTCGACTATCGTAATCACTTCGCTAAATAGGAATTCTAAAAAAAAAAATCTTATCAATTTTTTTGATATCCATAAATTTATAACAGGTTGAAACGCTTTTTTCCCCACATCTTAAATTGGAGTTAAGTAAATTTAAAATAAGTATGGATTATTTAATTTTCATAAATGGATAATATTCTTCACTCTTAAATGCATATTGTTACCAATTGTCTACATCCTAGTTCCACTTAATTTTAATAAAAAAATTGAGTATTTGCGTTTTCGAACACGTTGATAACCATAAACAATAAATCATGTGTGAAAGAAAAAGGCATTATTTTTGGCGGGTAAATTTTATATATATATGTACACTTTTGTGGTGGGTGATAAAGTTCAGTGTGTTACTTGGAGAGATATTTTCAAGTTTCCCATAAAGGAGTAATTTATTTAATTGTAAAAAAATATTTCTCATCTGTTGCCCAGTAAGCTATCAATGTTTGATGTTGCATTTGAAAGTTTTATTTTATATGTGCCAGATTTTTGGGAAATACTGTATGTTGTCGAATGTCTACATACATTTTTTTTAAAAATAGATACTCAGTATAATTACCTAGACTTTTTTATTTATTTTTTACGTTACCTATGCCTGCATTCCTGTAAACAACGATTTTTTAAAATTCAAAATAAAAAATCATGCATTTAGGGGTTAAAAGCATAAAATGTACTTTGAAAATCTACTTCATATCTCGTAAACTTAAATTTTAATGTAATTTTATGTTTCATAATATAGCTTTATTATTAAAGAATACACATGTTGATTATTTGGTTAGTTAGAATGTTTTTATACAGAGAAAGATAAAAGAGGCAGTTTTAATAAATTTTGCATATCTCATCGTAATTGAACTTAATAGATATAAATGCTGAAAGCTCGAAGGGAACTAAATTTTTGTTGTGGTGAATTATAATTTTTTTGGTTGAATTAATTAATACAGATAATTCAGTTCCAAAGCAAAATTTTCTCATTGTGAAATTTTTACTTTTGCAGAATCTGAATAGTATGTATTCCAAATTTCACATTTAATCCAATAATAAATTCCAAAGATAGTCAAAGGAAACCTTAAGGAAAGGTCGTATACTTCATTACTTTCAACAGACGATTCATAATGATTTCTCTATTTTTTTTTTTAGCATATAGTAGTAAATGGGTTGATAATTAAGTTTAGAAATTGCTACTGTAAAGACTGCAGTTTCCGATCCTAATTTTGATCTTGAATATCCCCCCCCCCTGAACTATTGAAAGGAATTGATTCAAGTTTTGTAAGGGGATCTTAATGAAATATTAACATCGAAAAACTTAAGTTTGTTATAATTCTTTTGTTTACTAACTGTATTTAAGAATTCAAAATTATGTTACTTTTTCTACTTTTTTTATGACTTCAGTATTTAGAAAAGGTTATCGATATCGTTTGGTGCAAAATTCTTTGAAAAGTTTCGAACAGAAATTTTCTTCATTATTTAGTGTTCTTTAAGAACTCGTTTAACACATTAGGGTACTACTTTTTAATCCCCTTAATTTGAAAACTTTCAAGCAAAAATTTACAAAATTTATTTTTAGGCTAGTTTTTATGAGAAATTAAAAAAAAAAACCACATAATTGAAAATAAGAAAAGTTAACCATAGAATTCCATTAACTATATTAATTAATCAATTAATCCATCAACATCAATTGGGAGAAGAATTACGAATGTCTTATTAAAAATTTCCCATTTTTTTATTTTTATTATTCACTGTATAGGGTGTTACATAAGAGATGGGCAAAACTTTAAAAGTTGATAATACTCATCCACACACAAACAACTTTCATCAAAAAATGCCGGAATTAAAACGCAAACTTCATAGAGTGCGCCGAAGGCGATGTTGGTATACGAGACAAAAACACACAAACAACGATTAAGTTACAAAAGAAAGTTGGATGATTTGTGATTATAATGATTGTTTAAAACAGTAACCGGTAGTAGATATACATGCGATACAACATAGAAGAAAGGATTGGCGAAATTTATGAATAACACCAGACATATCGCGCACTGTCCTTGAAACAGTTTTGCGACGACTCATGTATAAAGGCCTTCAGCAACCCCTCAAAAAGAAATCAGGACATGAAAAATCTGACGAGCACAGTAACCAAGCTACAGAATCACCTCATAAAACTCACTGGCTTAGAAGTTTTATATCCAGATATTTTTGCACGCCTACTTCATAGTGGACTGGTGCTCTATTTTACTGGAACCGCATTACCCACCCACTGTGGATAGGAACGCCATTCAACATGTCTGGCAGTACCTGTTGCAGAAACGTGAGGTATTTTCCCTCGTTAAGGTGAACGAGCTCCTCTTTGGATGGTATTAGAGTTCTTTTCACATTTACATGCTAACCCTGGAGAAGGCGGGCACTCGATATTAACGTTAAGGCTCACGCGGGATTCATTTTTTATAATTATTTTTATCATACACGAGAAAAATCGTAATTCTAGTGAATAATTTAACTAAGCAAAAGTATACTTTTCTACTTTTAGGGAATTTTCAGTTTTGCTTTCATAATTTGAGAAAAAAATCCAATCACACTGAACTAAAATATTTCAAATCTGCGCGACTTTAATAAAGGACGCAAATCACAGATATTTTTCGGTAACATTACAGGAATGACATTTGCAAGCGAAACTGTGTGTCATATTTTGTTTAAGTTATTGTAGTTTTATTGTCCTTAGATGATTGACAAACAGCATGTTTAATTTTTTCTTGCTTGTGTCTTATTGACAAGGCGTAGTGAGTGTGTCTTATGGCTTCATGTCTTTGTTGATGAAGTTTTTTAGATCGTATTTGAAAATCTTCCTATAGACACAAACGTTTCATGTCCATCGCTTTTCTCATATTTATTTTTGCTCTATCATGATTAATATTAATTATTTCATCAGAGGTTCTTTCCTTGTTTGATCAATTTCTTTTTCCGAAGCTTCAGCTTCATCCATTAGAGACCGTAGATGCCCATTTGATATATATACAAGATATATATATATATATATGGTGTTTGTGTTTTTTTTTGACCAGCCAATCTTCACCTAATGAGTCGTACAACACAGCAATCAAAATCACTAAGTCATTCACTGGGGTAAAATGTAATCAGTTTATAGAAAATATTTTGGAAGAAAAGTGGTTGCGCAGGCCCCCCAGTCACCCGAAGTATCTTAAGATTGTAAGAAAAACAACGTTTGCCACTCCCAAAAAGAGGGAGATATGAGGCAAATACATTTTCATTCCCATAAAGACTGTTATAAAGGAGGACTCTGACAAGGCCATTGGTAACAAATCAACAGTTTTCAGAGAATTAAAGATTTTGTGAGCCTGGGGTGACACTGTGTCCCGCGCGACCGCTACCGGGTTAAGGTCGTCCTAATCCTGATAACTCGCAATAGGAATGGAGCTTTATCGGTGGAATGAACCAAGTTTCCAAATGCCCCAGGACCTTTGCGTTTTATTTTCGACCATACATTTTTTGAGGAAAATTGTTTGTTTGGGTGTGTACTATCACCTCTAAATTTTTCCCCATCTTTAATGAAACACTCCGTATGTATATGTATATATTATTTTATAATTTTTTTGCACATTTTTGTTTTTAATAACTTTTAGTCAACAATTTTCCTAAGAAATATTTTAAAAGAGTTTTAATTTTCGAAGAGCTTGAGCACACGTAATAACAGAACTTCGTTATTTTAAATGATATGTCGCAAATATAGTCTTTCATTTTTACACACATACACAATTTTTATCTTCTCAAAAACGCATAAATAGAAAATATATAATATTTGTTTTTATTTCATTAAAATGTTTTTCATGTTGATGAATTATATTTTTTAAAAGAAAATTGTTGGGATTAGGACAAATATTTCATTTTAGACAAAATTTTAATTACAAATTCAAATAACAATTAACTGCATAATACAAATGCTTTTTAAGCTTATATTTGTCATATTTGAATTATAGTCATTGCAATTGAATACAAGCATGAGGTTGAACGAAATTAAATAATTGATTTGCTTTCAAGATTTTGCCTCCTTGTCATCCTACTTGGAACCTTGCCTAAGTTGCTTCCTTAGTTTCTAATTTTAATTCGTTACGGAAAGAAAACAGTAACAGCAGAATATTTTGTCTGCCAGGAATCCTGACAAATTTTCATATAACGATTAAAAATAAACATTTTAATACCTTCTCATTGTAATTTTTCTTACTTCTAAATCATTATGAATAGAATTTTTATTAAAAGATTTTAAGCTGATAAATGTATCGAAAGACTTGCTGATTATTTAGAGAATTTTTTCCTAGCTAATGCTTTGGTGTAATTTTATAAATAAAAGTTATGTAAATATATATTGGAGAGGAAATAATCAAAATTTTATCTTTCAAATCTACATGATTACGAAGCATAAAATTCCATCTATTAAGGGTATTTATTTTAAGTGATATGAGTATTGATGTTACCTGGTACCAAAAATGACAGTTGAATCATTCTTCAGCCATAGATATACATATGGAATAACGGCATCCATAACCTTGCCTTCAATGGCATTATAGAAGAAAACATCCGGAGTCCAAATGCTTTTCCTCCAATCAGGTGGAAGGGAAATTTTTTCTAGTGTTTTATTTGCTGGGTAAGACAATCTTGTATCTTTCCATGTTGTGTACAAGAAGATGTCTGCTATGAAAGACTGAAATAGATTTTTTTTCAAATTCATGTGTCCTTCAAATAAAAATAGATATTAACCTTTTTTATGTAATAAAAGTAGGAGGATTATTTCGTTTTCTTGATTCTAATTTCGTTAATCAACTCATTATTCTAATTTATCTCTGCATGTATTAACGAAATCTAATTCACAGAGCACAGTTGTTCTAAAATAGTTATCACAGGCATCTTTTCATAACTCATAAAAACTTAATTATGATATGAATTCACAACTTAGACTTAAATTAGACTTAATTTATAATCCTTATATAAATGTTTATCAGGTTTTTCCTCAACTCACGTCTAACTAAGCATGGATTAAGGTATCCGACTACCCTAAAATTGTGAATTTTTGCCAAAAATTGATAAACTTTATTAAGAGAGACCATCTTATTAGCTTTATAAAAAAACCAAGTTCATTGTTTTCCGTTCACTAGAACAAAAACTACAAGCGTTTTAGTAAAAACAGATACCATTACTTTAAGCAAGATGTCATACTTTAAAACGCGTTTTACTCGAAGTGTTCTTTTTTTAAACGCTCAAATGGGAATAGCGATTACTAAAAAAGTTTGGAAATTAATTAACTGAAATTTTTTCTGTAAGTTCTGTATAATAATAGAATTGTTTTAAACTTCAGATTCAACAATGATTGTTTTATTACAAAATTTACAGTCTCTTATGTTATTACAATCATTTTTTTAAAGCAACTTCATATAATAACTAAGAAAAAGTGCTCTAGTTTTTGTAAAAATTAAAATATCTCTTATTCTGAAGGTCATTTAAAAATAAATAACATAGCAACACATCAAAATCTAAAAATTGAAAATTTGTTTATAAACTTTTGCTACAGAATGGGCCGCGTTTATGTTATTTTTAGTAAATATTTACCCAATTTTTCCCACATTTTAGTAACAATAATTTCTTTTTCTCTTCTTATTTTTAGCATATTTTTCTTAAAATGTACTAAACCATATCTAAAAACCACAAAAAATCCCCATATCTTCATTTTTTAAAAAAAGTTACAAGTTGTCGCACAAGTAGTCGGATACCTTAATTGTAAGCGTGAGTATATTATTCATAATTACTCTGAATGAAACTTTCTTATCAATTAAACTCTGAAAAATTAGCCTTAAAATCTAATAGATTTCACTTAGTATCAATTATTTAATAATTTTTATATACTACGTGAGAGAGAAAAAATAAAATCAAAAGAAGAAAAGAGAGAGAGAAATTTCAAAACACTTTTAAGTAATTTTTAAAAATCTTTGATGGTTGTAAGTACTGTTAACATAGTTGATTAGTTCTCGGATCAGATCTCGGATGCTAAACTGCATTAATTAGCATAATTTATTCTAAAATCTAAGTTACCTAATGTATACAGATAACAGAGTAAGAACTAAATAGATCTTTTTTTTAAATAATTGATTTACAAAAAAAAAAACCTACTGCTTGAGAACTACAAATGAAATAAATCTCAATTAAGGTAAGAGATTAATGTTCTTTTGATTTAAGGCGGAAGCTATGAGTACTACGAGTACTATTAGTGAAGGACCTCACAATTTTGAACCTCGGTCAAGTAACGAGAAAGACTCCTGAGTTGACATACCCTCTCCCAAACTTCAATGCCACACGCCAACATCAAGGCTTGGAGACACGACATATTTAACTTGCATCAGTCTCTCTTCGCGGCGAATCATTAGTGACTCCCCAAGACTTTAAAAAAAAAACACGTTACAAGTTCATGACCATGAACACTTGTCTATGCACACACCACACACAGCAAGGGAGCCTCGAAATTGTATTAAAATGTGTTTCAGAAGATACATGTTTTCTAAATTTTGGAGATGAATATCAAAAATATACGAAAATAAAACTTGAAAATTTGGCTATTGCGATTTATTTAGCAAAGTTGCAAATTAATTCAGGGGATCAGTTTTTTCAGAATAATAATTACCGAAATACGAAACTTTACATTTAGTCAATATACACTCTATAACAAAGAAAACGACGCCCGAAGAACACATCTGATAGAGACAAAATTTGTGAGTAGAAAGATTATGTACAGAATAGAAAATGACTAAAATTTCAGAAAAATTTTATGATTTATTTCAGAGTTACATAGTTACAAGGTAACAGAGTTACATAGTTACAGCTCAATAAGATGTTGACCCACCTCTAGCCTGGATGCAATCTGCCTTACGACGTCGTATAGAGTGATAAAGCAATCTGATGGTCTCATGCGCTATTTCTTGCCAAATTTGCTCCAATTGTAGGGCCAGGGCATCAACATTCCTTGGTAAATGTACTCGCCTTTCCATCATATCCCAGATATGCTCGATTGGAGAGAGATCTGGTGATCTGGCTAACTAAAGAAGTGTTTTATAAGCTGTAAGACAGTTCATAGCAACACGTGCTGTATGTGATCTGGCAATATCTTGCTGAAAAATAAGACCAGAGTACTGCAAAAAGAAGGGTTGCAAAACAGTTCTCAGAATGTCGTCGACGTAACTATGTGCTGTAAGTGTGCCTTTAATGACAAGCAAAGCGGTCCGGCTGTCCAAGGAAATGGCATCCCAGACCATAACTCCTTGTTGAGGGCCTGTGTGGCGTGCAACAGGGAAAGCAGGATCGGCACGATGCCCTGGGCGTCTTCGATGATCGTCAAGACATAGTTGGAAGCGGGATTCGTCGCTAAACACTATATGTTCCTAGTCAGCAGGATTCCAACCTGATCGATCTAAGCACCATTGTAATCTGGCTCTTCAGTGTGCAGGCGGGAGTGTCAGGGGACGTAGCGGTCGGTACGAGCGTAAATTTCGCTCTATGAGCTACCTGGGAATGGTCAAGGTGGGCACTCGTGTGCGGGTCTCACGTCTGATGGTTGATAACGATGAATCAGGTGCTATGACAGCTGATCTGACAATCAATAGGTTCTCTCGATCTTTTGTGGCCCTAGGTCGTCCTCTACCATCATGACGCTGAAATCTGTCACTGTCCATCCATTCTTGCCAGCATCTTCTAATCGCCGCATCGCTTCGACCCATATGATGAGCTATTCTCCGACTTACCCAACCTGCCTCTTTCAATCCAAAGATACGACCTCTTTCAAACTCTAACAGTTGTTCGTAATGAGCTCGAATCCTGTTTCAGTCGTTGAAAGGTATCCTAAATCGCAATGCAACAGAAATTTTGACCATCAGATTGAGAATCGCTTCTTATAGACACTTGCTTTCGTAGTTCCAATGCGCTGTAGCTCCCCATTCATTGTATTCCAAATTATAATTATTTGCATGTTCAGTACAAATGCCTTTGCATGCAAAATTTCATTACAATCGGGCAACTCCTTGGTACGCCAGGTTTTTTTTCTGTTATAGAGTGTATTTAAGATATTAATTAAGAAGTATAACTTTAAATAAATGTTTTAAATTTGCCAGAATTGTAGAATATCTTGAAAAGCTGTCGTATATTATTAAAAACAAAAGTAAAATTCACGAAAACTATACTATATTTTTTTTAATAAATGCTGTAATTTATTCATATATTTTTAAGAAATCGTTAATTCTTGGCATGTATCATATTTTAAAATTTTAACTTTTATTTTTTATTTTATCTAAACTTAATTATTTATTTCTTAAGTGTGGCTACAAAAATACTGGTACTAAGAAGCAACTTTTCCTGCTATACTTTGTTAGATTTGCTACCTTATTCTTTTTGTTTTTGGATGTGTTATTTTACTGGATGTATTTACATGTAGCTACATTCATTTCTATTTAGAGTCGTCATCTCTCCTTTTATAATTATTTATTAATAATTCATTCCTATAACATCAATTAACGTAACTTATACCTTAACAAAGTTTAATATGGAAAGAAATACACACATTAATTACAATTTGCAAGGTTTTTTGAATAATTATGCAGTAATTTAATATTGTATAAAGTGATGTAATCATCTTTTTTTTCTTTAAAACAAAAAATATGTAGCTAATTTAAAGAAGGTCGAAGTAAAAATGTTCATTTCTTAACCTTTTCTTTTTTATAATTCATAAAATGAAACACAGATTTATTATAATGATGTAATTTAAAAAGATTATTTTGATTTCATAATACAAAAGTAGAATATGGAACAAATGATTTAAGCTATTAAACAGTTTGTTTCTGAAAATTATACGGCGGGTTAAATTTTAGATAAATGTCATTAAATTTTAGATAAATGATGAGTCAGAGCCCAGCAATGGATATAATTTGCCTCTTTAAGCTTATCTTATTTAATGATGATTTTAATCAAAATTTAATAGAAATAATAAAAAATTATTTGATTCAACTTATACATATACAAAAAGGGCTTAGATTTATATAGGATAACATATAACTACTCACAAATATCATGTAAATTTCTAGAATGAAAACAATAATATTTTTTTTAGTTAAAGAATATTATTGTAAGATTTTTTATTTAATTTACTTCATCGTTTTAGTCTTAAATCATACAAAATATTTAAAAAAATATGCTTACCATTTCAACCACATCAACGGATCGTATGTTCAGAAATTCAATTTGAACACTCACGTCTGTAGGTTGTCCTGTGATAATATAAATTTGCACACATTCATATAATTTTATAAATAAATTTGGTTGAATTGGTAGAATATTGTAAGTTATAGTTACTTAAACATTTTGTAACTTTTTTATAAATTTCTTTTTTGTCCTTCAAAATTTCTTTACTTTCAAGAGGTTATTCATCGCTAAAATTTTCTCACTGAGTTTTAAAGCATTTTTTCCCTTCAAAATTTAGAAGTATATGTAATCAAGATATTTTTTTGTGTTAAAAAACAGCAAATATAAATCAGTTTCTTTTAATCCATCACGTAATCTAAAATGAACTACCTGTTTTTTGAGACATTTATTTGCTGAACTTAACTACAAGGAATATTTTTAATACTGCTCACTATAAACTATGTATTTCTTCTTATTTTAATTATTTTTATTTATTTTACTTTTAATTTGTATTAATCTACCGTTTCATAAAAATATTTAAAACTAACTTTCATCCTCGGATAAACTTGATCTAAATTAAGATTTTGAATCATTTAAAGAGAATCTCATCAGTTACAAAATAATTTTCACAAGGATAGATTCTGAAAAAATTTGAATGAATAAGAAAATATTTGCTAGCTATCCAAAATAAAGTTTCGTAGTGATGTACGAGTTTATGAATTTTTGCTAAAGTCGAATTTGAAAGCAAAGAAGAAATACATTCAATATTACTTTTAGAAATATTTTCATAAGTTATTTTCTAAAAAAAATTAAATAATTCATATTAATTAAACACCCTTTTGAACCAGAAACTGGACACTATTAGAACTAAATTAAATGAACCTGTAAAAAAATCAGAGTGTTTTGAGATGCTGAAGATTAAAATGAAAAATAGCTATACCATTTTGTCTTCAAATTTCTATTAATACGAAAATAAACTTTTGTAAAATAATTTTCGATCTTAAACTCACTGTTGGAATTTAAGTATATGTTTATCATTAATTTTTGTTACATATATATATATATATATATATAATTCATATAATAATATATACAAAAAGTTATAACCCTACGTATAATTAGTCAGAACATTAAGAAATATTAGTCACACAGTAATATATTTTTTAAGTAGATGCGATCTTTTTATGCAACCAGATCTAAAGTACATTAGTTTAATAATTTTTGAACCAAGTAAGTAACGTTTGAAGAGCTCAATGATCGAATACCAAACATGAATAATTTTGCAAGCCACTTAAGTGTGCTGAGTATCTACTTAAGGCGGATGTTTTGGATTAGATGAATAAACTAATCGTTTTGATAAAATTCACAATATAATAATTTGTACAAGTAATTTACATGTTTTGCTTAGGAATAAATATATAAGTTACACCAGGGGTCGGCAATCTATGGCACGCGGTACAATTTTCAGTGGCACTCTCCATTGCACTACAAATTTGTTTATTTTTCAGTAGATGGAAAATAAATTTGTAATGTACCTTGTTTCACAAACATCTTCAGAATTATGGTCATTTACGGAATTACGAAAAAATCTGAAAGATAATTCTAAAGATAAATTTGTAACTCTTTTGCAAATTATTGAATGTAATTGTTGCAGAGATTAATTGTTTGAAGGGAGAAAACTGCATGTACTCTGTTTCCGCTTTTGGTTCTATACATATCTAAGTAAAAATAAATCTTACCTCATATGAAAAATATTTCGAGTCCGTATTCGAATAACTGAATGCTCAGAATCGTGTCGAATTGAGTAACAAATTATACCCTTGATTTTGCGATATGAAAATAGAGTAAGCACTGGTTTGCATTAAGGTTTTTATTTAGCTATAATGAAGGGGAGTAGTTATACTTAATGTTGTCTATTTCTTATTTTAATATATATGTTTAAAAATACGTTACATGTACAAATTTAAATTTTATTGTTGTTGAAGAAATAGTTATATTTTATGCTGTTTATTTTTATGCTAAGAAATATTTTTAAGTGATGCAAAATTAATTTGTAACAAAACTGTAAATCTACATTAGTGGCCACTATTTTCTAAGTCTAGCTGCATTATCGCGGGAATCGAATTGTTTTCATAGTGCTCTTTTTGCGTGGCACGCTGAATCATATGGGTAATTGGTTTGGCACGCTACGGCTAAAAGGTTGCCGACCCCTGAGTTACACCATTAAAATTGCAACATCAGGCTGGGGAAAAAACGAGAAAACTTTATTTAATGCTGTGTACAGCATAGTAAGAATAAATCATAATTAAATTTGTAGAAAATTTAAAATATACTGGGTCTGAAATTAGTACACACAGTTGTCACTTCTGGTAGCTAAAACGGCTGTAATCCGATTAGGCATCAAACCAGACTGGACTAGGATGACAGGTACGGGTTTGTCATTCCATACTTATTCTATCTTATATGACACACTTTATAAATCGTAATGGGAGGAGAGCGGTGTCCCGTCTTTAAACCCGTTTTTAAATGGGAACGCAGGGAGAAAAGTATCGATGGAGAACGCGCTGTCCATGGCAGCATTTGATAATCCTTTGATTCGAGGTAGGTCAAGACACGACGAGCAACATGTGGTCTTTCTTTATCTTGTTGAAAGATGACGTTTTCCAAGGTCTCGAAAATAGGGCACAGCCACCGGCCTTAATATTTGAGAAATGTAATACTGGCTCGTGTATGTACCCAATGGCTTTCCACACCATCACACCAGGTATAGCACCCGTTTGACGATATTGAATGCAAGCAGGTCACATGATTTTTCCTTGATGCTCCCAGACCCTACATGTTCACCAAAATTCTACACGCAGAACCGGGACTTGTCTGAAAAGGTGACTGGGTGTCCCTCCTGTATTCAGCTTTGCTGTTGGATGCATCACAGTGGCCACGCTTCTGCATGCTGCAGTGTCAAGGAAAGCTGCAATAATGGTCCCTTTGCAGACAGTTCGTGCTGTTTCAGACGTCGTCACAATGTCCGCGAGGATGCCTGTCGTGAAGGAAACAAGTCCACTTTCTGACACAAGGTTCATTATGAGACTATACGATCCTACAAGGCAGATCTGACAGTATAGCTGTTTTTTAATATCAGAAGACTGTCGAGATCCTACATGGCGTTCAGTAAGACCTTGCTGAAACCATCGATTCCTAGTTCACATGAAAGTCGTAGGATCCCGAAGAATGTTATTAACAATATAGTGGAGCGATTAATTGCACTCTTGATAGGCCACGATCCTGCCACTATCTAGTTTTGAACCGTGCTGATAAGCTTTTCTATTTCTTATACAGTACGATCTTCTCACAATCAAGCGACATTCAAAAGCGAATTTCGAATGAGAAATCCACTGCGTAACTTACTTTTTTCACCACGTTTGAGATGCCGTTTGTCCCTCCTGCGTCATTCGATTGCGCTTACATGCTAATCCTTTGCATATCCAAGCATTTTCTTCTTTTCACACGAATTTGATGTTTGTTGTTTGTGAGAAAATTGTTCTAGTTCTTTCATTGTGTCTCAATTTTAATGGTCAACAGTGCGCATTTATATATTTTTCATCAAAAATATTTTTTAATTTACCTCATTTAAGCATCAAGAAATATTTCATAAAAATGTAATTTTTTTATTTGGGGATCATGTGACCAAAGTGCAAATATTCAGATATTTTTGTAAAATTTTTGTGCTCATGGTTTTGAAAGAAGAAAAAAACTTTGGAATTACAATTAAGAAATTTCACTAAAATAAGTTTTGATATGGAATAAAACCTAAATAAATAAAAATAACATTTGCTTAGTAAAAAGATATTTCTAGAAAATTTGTTGTTTCAATCAGATTAATTGTAAGAAAAACGAATACATTTAAAATAATTATTTTCGTACTAACGGCTTTAAATGGATTCAATACATTACAAAATCATTTTTCACGTATATAAACTTTATTTATCCAAGTTTAAAATAAGAAATTGCTGTTATGCAACTGATTTGCTTTTACTTTTCTGATAAGTCAAATATTCTCCCCAAAAGAGAATTGTATTAATTAAATACAACTTTTAATTCCAATCACCTTGAAAATAGCACTGTATTAGGTGCAAATGTCAAAAACCACTCTATATTTCTCTTTTCGAAGGTCTTACAAAATATTATATAATAAACTTAATCATCATTAATCCCTTTTAAATTCGTGTTGCATGTCACATTAATCTTTTTTTCCTTACATGTTTCCTGGAACTGTTCAAATGAGCTACACATATCTAATTATATTTCAGTGTTTGATATTTGAGTAATGTTACAAATTATTATTATTATCAGAAAATAATAAAAAAATATGAAATTTTGACTACGTCAAGTTATGTGAGTGATATAGGATAACTATAAATTTAAAACGAAAAGTGATATCATTTGGACAAAATTTTTATTTATTTACCTCCATTTGGTGGGGTTTGAAAACTATCATATCCATCTTTAATGATATCATCAATGCGAACAGGTGGTCTCCCATCTTGATTGCTTCTATAAAAAAATGTAAATAAAGGCAAGTTCAATGTATCTAAAACCTTGAAGAAAAATATTAATACGTAAAACTGAAGAATCCTTTTGCACCTGTGATAATGAAATGGTTTTCTACGATATGCATTAGTGATGAAAAAAAATCATGTCTTGAACTTTTTTCCCAGACATTAATTTAGACTTAACTCACGTGTGATAAGGATTAACATTTAGTATGACATGGTGTATCGAGAACTCTTAAAAGCATGTGTTGTTATCACAAGTAACTGCGATCAACAATTTAATCACTAAATAACGCACTTTTCTTCTTACAATACGAGGAGTAATTTATCATTGTACAGAGTCACACACAGAGAGTGGAAGTGACCTGCTAAATGAGAATTCTTTTATAAAAATTCATGTTTCTTCCCATGTATTTCGAATTACATCTGTTTCTGATCATTTCTTTAAAAAAATTTTAAATTTTAAAAAATTACAATGGTTGTAGAGGTCTGTTACTGATTGAACATACACATTTTCTGACCTACATAGAAAAAAAAGAGTCTAGAAAATACAGATATAAAAAACAATGCAACTTTAAGTGGAGAATGCTTTGAAAAAATTATAATATTTCACTACCAAATTATAATTATCACTATCAATTTGTGGGCAGGAAATTAATATACTACCTCACTTTGGTTTCCTCTCATTGATCTACCTAAAGTACAAAACATTTCTTGTATAGTGAAAAATTCGCATATAATTTTGCTGTTTTTTGCTTCGTATTTCTTGTGTGCTTCAACATTATAGGGCTTTTACGATACTAATGTGTTACTATACTGTAGAAGTGAAGCAACTTTATATAATCTGCATTTACTAATTTTAGAATAATACTTGGACTGTGTATTAAGGTTTTGCTTCATTGGAGAAAAACAGATGTTTGGCCTCAAGCTGTCAGAAAAGTAATTTCGTCCTACCTTTATAAAATATTTTATGATTCCTTACTTATACTGTTTCAATTTTTATTTATAAAGGAATAGGAAGGAATTATACTAACGGAAAATCTATAAAAATTATTCTAATTTCGATGAAACTCTGCTCATTAATAAAATCTTACATTCGAATAAACCTGCTTTAAAATGTAAAATAAAACTACATACTATCGTAGTTATAAATAAAAAGAATAACATTATGTATATATATACAGGGTGAATCAAAACTTATCGTTTAAATTTCGTGAGGTGGTAAGAAATCAATTTCATAAAGAAAGTATGTCCTTAAATGTACACATACGTATGTAAAGGACATTGCTTATTTCCAACCAGTGTACATTTCGACCGACCACTCCCACTGTCATCAGTGCGTAAAAGGACTTACTAGTAATGAGAGGAATCATTTTATGCATGAAAAGCTAGCGGATATACTTCTGGCATATAGGACAGCTGGTGAAAGCGGCCGCTGAACAAAGCAAATTTACGAAGATTAAGACCCCCAACAGAAGAATACCGCAATAGCAAATGCATGCGCGTGTGCATCGCAATCTGTGCGAATGGGGTCCATTGCGCAGCAATTTACACGATACGGGAAGAAGGCGACTGAAATGGACTGTCAACATCGAAGAGCTTGTCCTGCAGCCCATCGAAGATAATTGCTCAACAGCTTTGGGTTTGTTACTCAGCACCGTGGGTGAGTAACAAACCCACAGCCGGGTGGGAAAATAGTTCGTAAGAACTTTAAAATTTTATGAAACCCAGAAAATTAAGCAAAATAAAAAACGGTTTGCAGGACTAGCATAGATGAGTCACAGGAATTTTTTAAGATAAGAAGAAAAAAATTCTAAAAACACCCGATAGGTGACGTTTCGTTCTTAAGTGAAAGAAAAGACTCGCAAATAACAGAAGTAACGTTACCAAATCATTTATCAGAGCAGCATTGCTCCACATATCCACCGCCCCAAGGATGACACATTCCAAGTGTGTTACAAATCCAGCAACGTCAGAGTGCAGAACGACCGCCTGTATACATGACAGCTCTCGGTGGACCGCATCTTTCAATTCCGACAGATTGGATGGAAGGGATTAATACACTCGGGAATTTTAATATCCCAACAGCCAAAAGTCTACTGGAGTCAGATCTGGAGGTCATGTAAACTTGCAACGTTTGCTAATGATTCTTAGACTTGGTCGTCCGGATCTTACACGATCCTCGAGCGATCCAGTTTCCTCAAATCGCTGAACAAGCTTTATGAAGCGTACCACTGTTGAAGGCCCTTTTCCAGTCTTCACATTTTTCTGAAGTCGGAATTTACGCAGTGAAACAGTCGCTTTCCTTGTTTATGAAAAACAGCTTCACCAACAAAGCTTTGTCTTTCTCGCTCAACATCCTTGTTCACTTAGTTGGCATGCAACGGAGAATTAGAACTCGATCAAAAGCATCATTATATATATATATATATATATATATGTTGTATACGCTCAGGCGACACCAGCGCCACTCTCTGTAAACCCCCGGATGTAAGCGGGAGAAGGAGTAGACTTACTCTTCCCCAGCAGCGCGCGCCTAGTCAGGTTTAACAACCTGTAGATGTCATTAAATATCCTAAAACTTTAACGTCTCTCTTTCATTCAACATACCCCTAGACACCACCCTCTCTGTTACATGAGGGCTCGGCCTCGCAACCTTAATGGTTTTTGAACCCGTGTTAAAATCAAAAGTCGCCCAAAATAAACGGCGCTCATCGAAATCGCCCAACACAATGGCGAATGCGTGATCAGCAAATTCCTCCGACGCCTACTAAGAGCCAATCCTCCGCTCCGAGACCCAATACTTCCGTCTCTTTCGCCAAAGCCAAACCAAAGCTTAAGACTCAACCAAAAAGTCTCTTCGGCATCGTCCAAGTGGTCCAGTGAAACAAAAAGGCCAATTTCCCCGCCTATTCATCGCATCAAGAGTGTAAACTCCATCTGCTTCGTAACTACAGTCATCGCCGTGAAATCGTCAAATCAGGTAGGATCAAACCTTTTTTACTCAGCATGTATCGAAATACTAAGAAAGACGATCTAATAACCGCCGCTAAAGAACTAGGTGTTACTGTCCCAGAAAATGCTACGCTTGTGAATTTAAAAGCACTTATCGAACAAACTGACACTTTCAAAAACGAACCTGAATTCGTTAAGGATATGCTTAATTTACTCGTCGAGGAACGAAAAGAGTCAGAACTAGAAAAAAAACAAGCAGAATCAGAAAAAAAACAAGCAGAATCAGAAAAAAAAACAAGCAGAATCAGAAAAAAAACAAGCAGAACTAGTGAAAAAAGAAGCCGAGCAAACGGCCCAAAAAATCATTCAACTTGAAAAAGAAATTGAACTCGCGAAAATAAACTCCGCTATAAATTCTAATAATTCAAACAATACTACTGCAACATTCGAAACACCGTCAACTAACCTTTTAGAAAGTCTCATTAAATCCGTTAAGACCCTTAGTATGCCAGTTCCTTCTAAACCTGAAAATTATAATTTATTTTTTCATTCACTTGAACGTGCGTTTACAACCAAAAATGTTCCACAGGAATTAAAATCAGAGATCTTAATTAATATTCTCGGTGAAAAAGCTAACAGTATTTTACTTTATATCCCCGAAAACGAACTTCAAGATTACGAGAAAGTTAAACACATTATTTTACGAGAATTCCAACCAACCCCACAAGAATGCTTAATTAATTTCCGTAGGGCCCAACGATTGCCAAACGAATCGCACGTACAGTTTTCGTCACGGCTAACAAGTTCTTTTGAATATTATTGTAAACTTCGAAATGCGAATGATTTTAAAACTTTGTGTGAGTTAATGATAGCCGACAAATTATTTTCCACCCTCGATCGAGAAACGCAACAACATATCGCGATACGCCAAAACGAATCTTGGTTTAAGCCTACTGAATTGGCTAGGGAATGCGATGTTTTCTTCGTAGCAAAGCGAAAGTCGTATTCCGACAAAACACAGTATCGTCAACCGCCGTATGACAGTAAACAAAAATATAACTCGTCTCAGGGCTTTAATCGCTATAACTCTCGTGATAAAAATTTCACAAATTATTCACCAAACACTTCAGCAAATAACCCGCGTGGTGGTTCTTACAGAAACGAAACTCATTTCAATTCTAGACCTAATTCAAATCACGGTCCTGTTTGTAAAGTCGAAGGTAAAATGTTTAATGAATCCTTACATGAATTGCAATACGAAAATATTTTTGTTAACGATAAAATCGTGAAAGTTTTAATCGATTCGGGAGCGAATATTGTGTGTGTGAAATCCTCCCTCATTCCACCCGAAACAAAATCTTTAGGAACTGTTCAATTAACATGTGCTTTCGGAAATGAAATTCAAGCTGAACTTACTAAAATTAAATTAGCTCTTCCAAGTTTTCGTGAAAACCCGATAATAGTAACTGCAGCTGTCTGTAATAAATTGTATTGTGATTTAATAGTTCCGCCTAATATTTTTGATGACTTAAATAAAGCAGAAAAAGAAAATGCACGGATATCAGAAAAAAATCCTACTTCCTCTCATTCTAAGAACATTCTTTCGCATAAAAACAAAAATGATAGACAAAATAATTTCGCTAGCCAAAATATGTCGAGCTTGCATTCTTTTGCACCGCAAACTATCCCAAATCATTCCGGCGAAGGTTCAAGGCCAAATGGCTCAAATCGATTTCCAAACATTCACAGTGCGAGTAATGTAAAACACCCAATGAATAAAAATGAATCGTTAAACTCTCCACAACAGAAATTATTTGATAGAAAAGAAAATAAGAAATATGAACTGACGTCACAGCCCAAATCCGATCAAACATGTTATATAACTGATTTTCAGCGCGAACCTAACGTAAACAAACCTTTTTCTGAATTTAAAATTAGCGATTGTAATTCTTTACCAGTTAATAATAAAAACAAATCGCTCTCTTTGATTTTTCAAAATAAGAATTGTTATTTATCAAATTTAAATGTAATTTATCCTCAAGTAGATTTATCGCATATTTTGAACGTTGATACGCGTCGCGAAGTTGAAAACCTTATCCAATCTTACAAAGCAAATAAAATTAAAGATACAAACTTACAGATGCAAATTATCCTTTCTGATGACACACCCATCGCGTTACGTCCTAAAAGATTAAGTCAAGCGGAAAAAATTATCGTCGAAAACCAAATTGAGCAATGGCTGTCTGATGGAATAATTTCCCCAAGTTCATCTAATTTTGCCGCACCTTTAGTTCTTGTCAAGAAAAAAGACCAGTCAACTAGACTCTGTGTTGATTTTCGTGCTCTTAATTCTAAAACAATTAAACAAAGATTTCCACTACCCCTCATTGAAGACATTTTTGATCAACTCCATGGAGCGATACTCTTTTCAAATTTGGACTTAAAAAACAGTTTTTTTTCACATCAAAATTGATCCTGATAGCCGTAAATACACCAGTTTCATAACACATAATGGTCAATACCAATTTAATAGAGCTCCTTTTGGTTTGTGTAATTCTCCCTCACTATTTCAAAAATACATTCAAATTGTGTTTAAAGATCTCTTAAAAGACAACACTGTTATTATATACATGGACGACATTTTAATTCCGGCAAATTCTGAATGTGAAGGGATTGCAAAGCTTAAAAAAGTATTTGATGTTGCTGCTACTTATGGTTTAGAGTTTAATTTTTTAAAAAATGTAATTTTCTTCAGCGGAAATTAACTTTTCTTGGCCATATTATTGAAGAAGGCACTATTCGTCCTTCAACAGCTAAAACAAATGCAGTCATGAATTTCCAAACACCTAAAAACCCTCGGCATGTCCAATCATTTTTAGGACTAACAGGCTATTTTAGAAAATTTATTAAGGACTATGCATCAATCGCACGACCTTTAAGTGATCTTTTACGAGACAAAGTTCCATTCACCTTTGGTCCTATACAAAAACAAGCTTTTCTCTCTTTGAAGCAAATTTTGTCTCAGGAACCTGTATTACATCTTTATCAGCAAAACGCTCCATTACAAATACACTGCGATGCCAGTGCGAAAGGATTTGGCGCTATACTTCTACAAATGGACTCAAATCAGAACTTTCATCCAATACACTATATGAGTCGTAAAACTTCTCCTCAAGAAGAGAAATACTCCAGCTACGAGCTAGAGGTCTTAGCGATAGTTACAGCATTAAAAAAATTTCGACACTACCTTGTCGGCACAAAATTTCAAATAATCACAGATTGCCAAGCATTTCAAAAAACTATGTCAAAGAAAGATTTACCACCTAGAATAGCACGATGGGCTCTCTTCTTAGAAGACTTCGATTACGAAATACTTCACAGGCCAGGTAAACAAATGCAACATGTTGACGCGCTCAGTCGTTATCCAGTCATGCTCATACAATACAACGAGACAACACAAAAAATTAAAAAAAGCACAAACTAATGATGAGTTTACATCCAGTATTAAACAACTATTACATTCATCTTCAGCCTCTGATTATACATTAAAAAACGATGTGCTGTACAAAATTGTCAACGACCAAGAACTTCTAGTCGTTCCACTTGAAATGCAAAAACAAATCGTACAACTTGAACATTCTAAAGGACATTTCGGCATCAACAAAACTGAAAATTTAGTCAAACAACAATTCTTTTTTCCAAATATGCGTAAGACTGTAGAAAATGTTATTGCAAATTGTATTCCTTGCATTCTTTCATCCAAAAAATTTGGCAAACGAGAAGGATTTCTACATCCCATACCAAAAGGTGATATTCCACTTGATACCTACCATATTGACTTTTTGGGTCCACTCCCAAGTACCAACAAAAATTACAAATATATCTTTACTGTCATCGACGCTTTCATCAAATTTTTGTGGATTTATCCTGTAAAGTCTCCTTCAGCTAACGATGCTTTAGACAAATTAAAATTACAACAAGTAACCTTTGGAAGTCCCAGACGAATAATTTCAGACAAAGGAACAGCATTAACTTCTACAGAATTTCAGAAATTTTGTCAGAATGAAGATATCGAGTTTATTTCAATCACAACAGGTGTACCGCGTGGGAACGGTCAAGTAGAAAAAATTCATGCAACGTTAATACCAGTCCTAACAAAGCTTTCACTTGAAGATCCCAATAAATGGTATAAACACGTATCATCAGTTCAACGAATAATTAACAGCACTGTTTCCATAGCCACCAAATATACACCATTTGAACTTTTAACAGGCGTCAAAATGAAAAATAAAGATGACATAAAAATCAAAGCCATTCTCGAGGAAGAAAATTTCCAATTATCTTTACAGAATAAACAACAAATGAGAGAAGATGCCAAATCCAATATCCTGAAATTACAAGAACAAAGTAGACTACACTACAATAAACATCGCAAAGAAGCAAGAAAATACAAAGAAGGTGACAGAATTGCAATCAAGAAAACCCAGTTTGGAGTAGGTGTGAAATTGCGACCAAAATATTTTGGCCCATATGAAGTAGTGAAAGTTCGTCCAAACGAGAGGTACGATGTAAAGAAAATAGGAAGACAAGAAGGCCCAAATTTGACGTCCACATCTGCTGATCTGATGAAACCATGGGATAATCCCTAAGACTTTTCTTTCCAGAACTCTTATGACTTTACTTTTTTTCCTCTATGTACTCAAGGAAATTTGAACTTTAAAAATTTGTTTAATCTTTTTTTTCTTTTCAGTTGTAGTATTTGTATAATTTTACTTGCATATTTTCCAGCCTGGTCGGGGACCGACCACATCAGGATGGACGAGTGTTGTATACGCTCAGGCGACACCAGCGCCACTCTCTGTAAACCCCCGGATGTAAGCGGGAGGAGTAGACTTACTCTTCCCCAGCAGCGCGCGCCTAGTCAGGTTTAACAACCTGTAGATGTCATTAAATATCCTAAAACTTTAACGTCTCTCTTTCATTCAACATACCCCTAGACACCACCCTCTCTGTTACATATATATATATATATATATATTTGTAACCGCCTGTCTCATTGCGCATTTCCAAATCAGACGTTTGTACGAGCGTCATCTCTCAGCAGGTTTTTTTTTTCTTAACTTAAAAAAAAATCCCATGACTTATCGGTACTAAACCTGCAAAGCGTTTTTTTATTTTGTTTAATTTTCCGGGTTTCATAAACTTTTAAAGTTTATACGGACTTTTTGCCCACCCGGTATATGTACACACACACAGGGTGGCCATAATTAAACTGCAAGTGTTCAAGGGGTGCTGGAGAGAAAACCACTGGGAGTATTCCAGTGAAATTTGGTATCTACATGTTTCAGAACATGCGCAAGTCAAATATGCAAAGAAAAAAATCGCCATTTTCACCCTATAAATGACGTTGTATCGTATTTCAACGCTTACCGGTGGCCTATACAACTTCCAAAACCGATAGACAGAGTATAATGATACTCTGAGAGGCATGTAAACAATATAAAACATCACTTACACTGAAACAAAATTCCACACAATTCGCTTCAGTAATTAAATTCTTACAGTATCATGTAATCAAAAATTAACGTAAATTAAGATCAAAATTAAACAATCCATAAAGACGCTTTGGAAAACAATTAAAATATTATTTATTCAATGAAATTATCACAATATGTGCTCTGTATGCTAACCGCCTGATACAACCACATGCTGTAAACGTAAAACAGCATGATCCTCCGTCGCATTTAAAATCTCTGTTGTAATACACCTTATGTGTGTCTCGTTATGCTAGATTTCATTTCAACAACAGGAGCATGTCGTTATCTATAAACCATATCTTTCAGATGTCCCCACAGATAAAAATCGCAAGAATTAAGGTCCGGTGAATGTGGGGACCAAGCGTTTTCGAAACCTCTGCTTATGACTCGGTCCGTACCAAAGGTATCTTGTAGCAATTTTTAACAGGTTTAGCGTTGTGAGGGGGTGCTCCGTTCTGCATAAATACCGTGGTTTCTAAACAATGTCTCTCTTGTAATGTTGGAATCAATTATTCTCTCATCATCACACCATAGTTAGTCCCTGTAACAATACAGCGTTTGGGACCACTTGGAGTTAGGGTTTCAAAGAAATATGACCCACAGAAAAATCACAAGTCATTCCACATCATACAGTTACAAAATCCGAATGGAGGGGTTTTTCACGTTTAGCGTATTGGTTGTTCGCTCCCCATATCTTGCAGTTGTGTGAATTTACACTACCTGATAGTGTAAAATGCACCTCGTCTGTCCCCCAAATCCTCTGTATCCAAGCGTCATCCTCACTGATTTTCAACAGGACAAAGTTTTCAAAATCAATTCCTAGGGTGTCATCATGATGTTTCAATTCTTTAAGCATTTTAATTTTATACGAATAACACCGAAGAATGTGTCGCAACACTTTATGCACAGTTGACCAGGGAAGAGATAAGGTCCGAGCCACACTTCTTGCGCTCACTTATTGCAACATACTGGTTACTGAACTGCAACCCGTAGTAGCAATAGCATCATCAATTTGTTACACTTTTTCCGGGTTTAAGGTCACCACCCTCTTGTGCCTGGAATAACACCCAATAATCTCCTGTTTCTTCAAATTTAGAAATCATATTTTTAAATTCATTGACGCACTCATTGGACCTCTTCTTAATCGTTTCAAACGCCGGTATTCTTTCAGAGTTGCTGAATAATTGCTACCATTCTGATAGAACTTCTTCACTAACAATGCACGTTTCTTCTTATTCAGAGTCATGATTGACCATTATTCAATATGGTCTTGTTTTTATACTGTTCGATAGGCTTAAAACTTGCATATATGGCATCGATAAGCATTGAAACACGGCACAGCGCCACCTATCGGGTGAAAATGGCGATTTTGTTTTCTTTGCATATTTGACTTGCGCATGTTCTGAAACGTGTAGATACCAGATTTCACTGGGATATTACCAGTGGTCTTTCTCTCCAGCACCCTTTAAACACTTGCAGTTTAATTATGGTCACCCTGTGTGTATATATATCTAGAATTACAAAGGAATAACCTACCAGGTCTTATATTTTTTTAACGGTTTTATTTTTATTCTTTTATACTACTTCATAATTCGAAGATATACCTCAAGCAAAAAGTGTTTGAACACTGAAATGCTTGTAATAGTCTCAGTATGTAGGAACTTCGATTACTCGGGTCTGCAAACAAAAAACTGCATAAAATGGTTTTTTTTTTACCCATTCTTATAGATTTTTACTAAAACCAAAACAAAAAAAAACTTTCATCACGGCACATTTTTAGTTTTATTTATATATAGTGTAATTTTTTTTTAAAATTTAAAACCTTGTATTCTATTTTTGATTTTAAAAGTTCTCCTTATTAAAATGACTTCTCACATAATTCTGATATTAGCTTTATTAATTACAGCTGGATCCCACAGTAAAACAAAAAAAATTAGAAGAATAGCGAGGGAGAGAGAAGTGGAAGAGAGACAACGAGGTTTCATATTAAGAGGAAGGTTCAGATGATATTGTGTGGCCGTGGTAGCCTAGCGGTCAAGGTAACGGTCTCGAGGCTGGTGTGTCATGAGTTCGAGCCTAATACCGCTTAAGACCAGCCGTGTAGGGGAGCGATGCACGTTAAATCTGTCGAGAGCTCAAACGTTCTCCCGTTGGCGTGGTGTGGTAGTTAGAACAGGCGGTTTCTAGCTTAGGTGTCGTCCTCGTCACTTGACCATTGTTCAAAATTACAAGGTTCGTCACCAAAAGCCCTTGAGTAGCTGAACAGCGTGACGTTAATATTCTCAGATGATATTGAGAAAATAGGGGTTTAATTAGCCTACGGCGAATTTTTAAGAGCATTTCCGGCTGGTTTGAGTATGTTTCGACATGTTCACTATGATGCTAAAAATAAGTATGAACAATAGTATGCAAGTATAAATAATCTTGCTGTCAGATTAGAGAGAGATTATGTTTCAACAAGCTAAGCCAATTCAGTATCTTGTTTGTTTTGCAAAGTCACATTCAGTTCATATTCAAAATTCAAAACGTGACTGTGTTAGTATTTTTATTTCTGGACTTTGACTTCGAGTGTTTTGCGTTAATTCTCCGGACAACTAATACTACGGGGGAAAATACTATAAAGGACAGATTACAAATCCATTACAAGACCTTTACTGCGTATAATGCACCAAGACGAAAGATGAGCTAAAAAGTTCATTTCTTACACTCCCATATTGACTATTTTCCTGAAAACTTGGAAGTGTGTATGGAAGAGTAGTATGTGAAATACTTCCCCTGAAAGTACTTGTTATCAAGAGACGTTACCAAGAGAGATGGGATGGCAATATGCTAGTTACTACTGGATATTAAAGCAAGGAAAATAATAATAAAGAAGAAAAAAAAGCACGAAAATGAAAGCGAGCTCAGAGAAGCATTAAAATGAAGAAAATATTTCACCAGAAGAAAAAAAGCGAGTATAAAGTTTTGAATACGTATCCCCCCCCCCAAAAAAAAATTATTAGTTTTAGAAAGTAATACATTCAATTCATTGCGATTAAATAATGACTGCATGCTCTTTTTAAAACCTCTCTTATTTAGCAAAAAACAAAAATACCATGCCGCTGATTTTTTTTTTTTTTTTTTTTTGCAGACTTGTGTTATCTAAGATAACGCAGATAAATTCCAACTTGATATGATTGAATTTTGTTGAATGTAGCATTTTGCAATGAAATTTATGATAAGAAACTGACGACTGATTAGACACGAAAAACTTTTCTACAATTTTTATTTGCATTCATATGTTGATCATTTATAGTAGGGTACACGGGGAGGGAGCTCACTCCCCTCCTACAGATCAAATAAATTTTTACTTTAGAAATTACTCCTCGGCACTTTCGCGTACTTATTTAATCGACTACTTCCCCCACCCCCAATAAGAGAGATCAGTGTACGCAACTGATCGTTTATGCATCATAATTATCGAAAATCAAATCATTATAATAAAATACAAAACACAGATGTAAAACTGTGAAGAGTTGTACTTGAGATGCACCATGAAAGACAAAAAGATAAATTTTCTGCAAAGATGTCTGATTTAAATTCTTTCTTAAAGTAAATATAACATCAACATTTCCCATAATATATTTTAACTGAACGCTCCAAAGTTTTACATAGACACATATTACTTTGAAAATTTAATTTAATTACTGCTGAATTTATATGCTTTAGTATATGTGCATTTAATATATAATGTGCACTTAATATATGACGTCATGCAGTTTAGAATCTTATGCACGTTCGGATAGCAAGAATTCGACAACAATATAATTTATTCTGGTTTTTTAGCTACAATTAAGATCTATTTTTGTCGAAACTGACAGTTTTTCTGCAAATTTGCTTTACATTTTAATGTATCCCTTACAAAAGGGGAAAATGTGATACTTGTTTTTCAATTTTTCAGTCTCGGTAGTCAAAGGTTAGAACATTTACTTTGATCATATAATGAATTCAAACTATTATTTAAGTAAACAGAAAATAGTGTTGATAAATGTAATGCATACAAATAAAACAAACAACTTTTACTGCAAATAATCACTTGATTTAACTTCACGTTTCTAATAATGCATAAATAAAATATTTTTTTTTTCATTTTTTAAATATTTTACAGAAATTAAGATTATATAAGCAAATTCGTAACGATATAACGTATATTTAATTAGATAAAGATTGTACACACACATTTAATAAGTAGGAAAAAGAGTTTTAATTTATGAATTTAAAATAAGAAAAACTTTAATAATATGTTTAAGTATCTATTTAACATGTTAAAATTCTTAGAGCTCCTTTTATAGCAGTATTTTAAAAATAAATTTAAACTAAAAGCTATAGAATAATAATAATTATTACCTTATTTCTTGAACTTGACATAATAATCCAATAATAATGGAACAAAAAATCCATTCAGTCGGCATTAACAGCTTACAATCCATCACTCATCCCAAAAATGTTTAAATTATTGAAGAATGAGAAGAAATGCATTAGTTATTTCATTGTGTAGAACGATTTAGCGAACTCCGAAAGAGCTCCGCTGGCTCCTCTCCACTAAATTCCAGGGTTTTCAGTTAGTGAGCTAACTACGTCTCCACTTCCAAGTTTTTATTCCGAGTTTCCCAACACCTGTGAAATAGCCTAGCACAGTTCGCGAGAAATCACCGTTCTTTGAGTTAATAAGCAAACCTCTCTTTCGTTAATTCAATTATTACATCACAAGAACGTTACTTTTGAAAGGATTTCTATTTATTTCAAATATTAAAGTTTAAAATCGGTCAACGATGAATTACTTCGTTTCAATTATTTCACATAACTTCACGGTTTTCCTTAAAAAATTATATTTTGATTATCTCGCTTGGTTATATTATAAATCATTTTTTGAAGTAATATAAGGCTTTGTATAAATATTAAGCATTCATATTTTAATATCATTTCACAATTTCTTATATTTTCTTAAAAATATTTCACATATTTTTACTTAGTAATATTTTATTTCAACATTAAAAATATTACTTTTATTCTTGTAGCTTTAGATCCTTTGTAGGGAAAGTATGCAATTTGATTCTGAATTTTCTATTTCTTCAATAACTTCATCTTTAAACTAATAAAAATTATTTCTAAAAGGGCATTAGTAATTGAAAGATTTACCTGTGAATAATATTCACTGAGTTTTTTTACTGTAAAATATTCCTTCTGCAAAGTACACATAACAAGCTGTTTTTCCACGCATTAAATGGTCAAGAAACTCATTACTGAAAATCTATCCATCATTTGTTGCTATTACGCTTCAAGTTATGTTCATTTATAAATATTTATTCCATACTTTTCAGCATATTTCACGACTATTTTCATTACCATTTTCGCAAGCATTTTGCACTCCGACTTGTGAAGGTACTTGTTTCTGTACTGATGCCATGGAGTTGGGTTGACTTAAAAAATAAAACCTAGAGAAGTAACTTTGCCAAATCAGAGTTGGAAGACAGATACCTATAAAGAAAAATATCTGCTTAGATATACTGTTGTATAATGTATTCATCAGATATATTTTGCTTCCAAAAAATGGAATTTTAAGTCACAATCTAGGTATTAAAATGAACAAAATATTTTTCCAAGTGCTTTAAAATAAGCCGAAACTCCCAGAAAATTACTTTTTTATTAGCTTTCAAAGAAAACAGCTGAATAACAGGAATTGATCGTAAATTTTGACTGATTGCAATACTGAATTTGACTCTCCGTCAAATGAGTACCAACCTCAGCTGGCATATACATTGTTCTCAAAACCATTTCATTGAGCTGTAATGAGAAACCGGCATTAAATTTAAATACAATCTAAAATTAAATACTTTGAACTCCAAAATTTACTCCCAACAACCCATTGTTTGAGTTTTCAAACAAGTAGATTTTCCTACTTCCACTGAAATGAAATGAATGCATTATGCGACGGTTTTGTGAGATAAATATTTGAAAAGAGAGTATTATTTTGTGAACCTTATATAAAACTACTAACCAGCAAAATATCATGATTACCAACTTCATATAATTTGGTAAGCAGTAAATCATCTTCTGAAAAACTTTACAATAAAACTTTAAAAAGGTATCCATATTACATTTTTTATCGAAATAAAGGAAGAGTGTGTAAGAGACAAGGCAAAGATTTTGCTACAAAAGACAGATAGTACTTTTTAAAAGCATTTAATCTTTATATTCTTTTACTTAGACATGTTTCTCTCATAACTCTGAGTAAAAGTTGATAATATGGATACTCTTTTTAAGTTGATTTTGGGTAACATTGGCATACGTAAAAAATTCTACTTCTTGCAAAAAAGGCCTTCATGTATTTATAGAGATATATTATGTTATGAGAGATCAAAATTAAATACTTTTATTTTTTTTTTAAAGTAGAGATACAAAGGTGTTAATTTAATTTTTATCCTTCATTCTTTTGATTTTCCTCTATTATTCCACATTTTTTTTCATAGAACTAATTTCCCAAATATTAAGTTTTTATTTTTGTGCTAATAATATAATATGCATTAGTCGAATATTTAATTCTCAGAAAAGTCCTAATTTGTTAAATACACTTTCCTCTATTTATAATTTTTAGCTATCGAATTTTCACTTACAAATTTTTCTGTATTGCTTCTCTTACATCACTGTTCACGCCATGTACAGAGGCTAATTTATGTTAAATCTGCCGGGTCTCAAAGTCCTCACGCTGAAGTGGTATGAAAGTTTGGAGAGTGGGGTAACAGTTCAGGTGTCATTTTCGTCAAACTACAAAGGCTCAAAATTACAAGGTCCTTCGCCAATAGCTCTAGTGGGGCTTCAAAGGGCAACGTAAATAAACAGCCAATCTCGCATTTCAGTTAAAAATGATGGATTGATTGCTAATTTGCATTGGGAAGCTACACGAAGGCTATTGGTGACGGACTTTGTAATTATAAAGCGTAGTTAAGTGATGATATTTGACCTGATACCTCACGCTCCAAATTTCCACATGCCACGTTGCAATAGGCCTTGATACTTTGAGCTTTAATATATCTACCACGCGTGCATCAGCCTTATTACACAACAGGTCTTTAGCGGTACCACGGTTCGAACTTACAATTCGACAGATACTACGCCGGTATGAGCTCGTGACTATGACCATTCGGCTATTGTGACCACTCAGTTAAAAATGAACTCTCTCTGATTAGTATATTTTCCATGAACATATTTTTAATAAATTGAACACTTACTTTTTTTTAAAAAATGCACTGTAGAGGATTTAATTTTTTACTATAGAACAAGTGTTTTTCAAATCTTACCCCGAAGTTAACTTTTTTTTGCAATTCGCAATTTTGTTTTTCTAAATATCTCTAACCACTCAATTTCAAGAAGTCTGAAATTTATTTGTTGGTGATGTATAATTTACTTTTTAATCACAAAGCACTTACTTTTCAAGAGATCTGTTTTTTTTTAACTTTAACTTCTAAGTAAGTGGGTGTTTATCTTTCATGAGCAAAGATTTCTCATGCATTCAGACATTTAAATCGACATTTAATTTAACTGGTAGCACTGTTGTGGTAGTGAAAATTCTGAAATTGGGAGCAGAAACATAAAAGAAGTCAAAGAAATTGAAATTTAACATTGTCAGATCTTATATATATATATATAGTCTTAATATCATCAGAAATAAGAAAATCGAATATAAAAAAAACCTTAAGAATTATTTTTAAAAAAAATCAAAGTCTATAAATGTAATAGAAGAGTCTACATTATCTTTGAGAGCAGTCAGTCTTCAAGTTTTTTAGTTTTCAAGGGAAGTAAATCTCATTTTTGTACTAAACTCTTGACCTGCTATTAGTACTGCTATATTTTTTGGACAACCGCTTGAAGGAAGATTCAGCTGATGTTTGTTTAAAATGAAAATGCATTAAAGCTTTAAATAAATGACGAAACTCTCCAAAGTTCTCCAGAAGCATGTCCCCCCCCCCAACAAACAAAAAAAACCACCCGATATTGATTTACAATCTGCTCACTTTTCAATAAAATGAATAAGCGTCAAAATTGAAAAATTAATCATATGAATATTTGTATTTACAAAATTCTTTCCTATATATTACCAGAAAAAACTAAACTGATTTATGTACATCAGAGTACGCATATACACAATGAATATTCTTTGTTTTAATACTTAATTTTTGCAATTAATATTGAGTTTGTTAAAAGCTCACTGAATAAGCATCAAGAGTAATATTTTTATGATAAAGCTGTTTTCCATATTGCCTTAAAAAAAGAATAACTGTATAAATTAAAGAGATGATAAAATATAAAAACTATTCACATTTCAATCAATCGATGGAAATATTACAGAAAAAGTAGAATGCTGGTAGTATTAGACATCTGTATGGGAAGACATCTGATAAAGGAAAGGAACAAAAACTTCATTTTTTGAAATTTAAATGTTCTCGATTAACTTCTTGCCTCTTTCTTATAGCTTCATTGTATAGGAAAAGTAATGAAAGCAGTAAATCTGGTGTCAATCTCAGGGCTTAGAATTTGACTTTTCTTAACCCTTTGCTAAATGTTCTGTTTCTTTATTCTGATAATTATTAACATAACGGTTTAGTGAATGCAGTTAGGGTATTTAGTTACTTAATTAAATCTCACGAACACGTAATCGGGTATTAGAGTTGCACAGAAACGCAAATGGCGTATCGAACACCACAAACCCTCTCTTCACTGTGATCGTTTTCGAACAGGTATTCTTCATTCATTAACCTATGACCTTCGGAATAAATATGACTTTTTAGTAAATATTGAGCAAACTTGTGATAGTTTTGAAGGACAGATGTTCCTGAAGGCAGAAAATGCTTCGGACACACACGCGCGCGCGTATAAACGATAGTTACTATCCAGATCATATATTTGAGTAGCCTAATAGAAATTGTAAATTATTTCCTTCGTACTTTGTATAACTAAGAATAACACATTTTGTGCATCTATTCTTTTTATATAGTTCTACATATAACACTGCAATAAAAAACACATATAAGGATTGCCCAAATGAAAAGTGCACAGATGTGATTGCGTCAGGATGAATGCAGCTACAGCAGAGCCACCAAATAGGGTCACGAAGGATGGTAGGAAGTGTACACCGCATATACGATAGTTAACAATGTGAAACCTGTTAGTGGTAGAAAAAATTAATTAAAAGTAATGTCGTTAGAAGGGGGCAGTAAGAAGGGGCTGTATCCCCTATTAACCCATTTCTTTTGTTTATTCTGCAGCCACAGTTTCATACCTTCCAACGAGTGTTACGCACGATTATGCATGGGAATTGCAATTGTTGACTGTTTATTTGTTTTTGTATTGCATCATTGTATGAACATATCAAATTTTATTAAAATCGATCCAGTAGTTCTAGAGATAATCGACCAAGTCTGCAAATTCTCTCAATTTCTTACACCACTCAATTCTTACATATGCTTTTTTCCCCATTTAGATCCCCCCAATAAGTTAACATAAAACCAAATATTAACTAAAATTCCTTAAACTACCCCATTAGATATTATGATATATATTTAACGTTTTATAATACTTCTATAGATCAATTTAAAAAATGGAAATATTAACGAGTTTGAAAACGCTATTCAATAAATTCTTTTCAAATTCTATTTATTTGCATTTTCTCGATTTATTGTTGAGTTTTGTTTGTTGAAATTTTAGTATAAAAGGATCAAATATATATTCTATTAATATGACACTACATTTCAGGCATAAACTTTCAGAGGCTTTTTCTTAAACAGTAGGTATTTCATCTAACACATTCTTTATAGTTACGTAATCCAGCTTCCGATTGCTATTTTCTCACTCTTATTTATAGACGCTTTTTTTTTGTCGTTTTATTTACCGTCCTATATTTAAGTAGATAATACTTGAACCCTTTTTATCAATGCATGGCTTATCTCGTCTGCTTATGTACTAGAATTTTCAATGCTTAAATTTGGATATGTTATTTTAAGTATTCACTTTAAATACAGTATAAAACTTGCTTTAAATTAAAAAACTTTTTAAAAAATATTTCTTTCACATATTTAGTGAAAAAAGCTAGAGACTCTCAAGTAGAACTTATAATTTGCCTAATTTAAATCACTTTTAATAAGATCCATGTTTATTGCAGTTCACTTACAAATCAATGCAAAAAAGTATGCTTAAAGAAAAGAGTCAAAATTAATTAAAGTCGTAATTACAGTGTAATTTGAATAAACTATTCAAAACATAGCTTCAAATACACAGTGTTGATTTTTTACTTTCATTTTTTTCTTAATAAATGGAATTATTATTAGTGTTTCGATAGAATTATTATTAGTGACATTTATATATTAATCATTTATATGGAACTACTAAAAAGCAATCATTTTCTTAACAGCTTTAATAACATTTTTAAGACAGGCAATAATTGGTAATCATGTGCTTTACTTCTAAAAACACATTTGGCAAATTGCTTACAAGTATTTTTTTATATTCAAAATCCAGTCTTGAAATGTCTCTGAATTTATCTTTTACTTAACTCTTACGATGAACTTTTAACTGAGTATTTGAGATGCAATTTTAGCACTTTTCGGCAATGATTTTTCTTATGTTTAATTTTTCATTGTTTCATAATTTTTATCCACATAATGGACATTTTTTAATATATGGGCATTTTCTGACATTTTTATAATATACTGATAAAATTTTAATAATAAACTGATAAAATTTTTATAATATACTGATTTGTCATATACTGATCTATATATATAAAGGAGAAAAGCGACTCACTGACTGACTGACTGACTGACTAATCACGATATCTCCGGAACTATTCAACCTACAGACTTGAAATTTGGTAGACATGTTCCTTTCATAGAGTAGACGTCAGCTAAGAACGGATTTTTTCCGAAATTCGAAACGCAAGGGGCGTTAAAAATAATTGCTTCCATGTTTAAACTACTTGATGTACAAACTTGAAATTGGGTAAGCGGATTCCTTTCAGAGAGTAGAGATCCGCTACAAAATGAGTTTGCTGAAAATCGACCCCCAAGTGGCGTTGCAGGGGCTTAGGGGGCGTAATAGATAATTATTTCCATTTTTAAACTATTTGACGCACTGTCTTTAAATTTGATAAATAGATTCCTTTTGTAGAATAATGATCAGTTACAAAACAGGTTTTGTGAAAACAGACTTCTAAGTGGCGTTGTGGGGATTAAAGGGCGTAATAGATAAATATATCCGTTTTTAAACTACTTCACCTACCTGCTTGAAAATTGGTAGGTAAGTTTCTTTCCTGGAGTAAATATCTGCTACAAAATGGGTTTTGGGAAAATTGACCCACAAGGGGTGTTGCGGAGGCGGGGGGTTTAAGGGGCGTTATAAATTCCGATTTTTAAGTTACTAGACGTACAGTCTTGAAACTTAGTAAGCAGATTCCTATTCATAGGGTAGAGATACGCTACAAAATGGGTTTCGTGGAAATTGCCCCCCAAGTGGCGTTGCGGGACTTAAGGGGCGTTATAGATAATTATTTCCATTTTTAAACAATTAGACGCACAGTCTTTATATTTGATAAATAAATTTATTTAATACAGTCAGCTATAAGAAGGTTTTGTGAAAACAGACTTCTAAGTGGCGTTGCGGGGAATAAGTGACGTAATAGATAAATATTTTCGTTTTTAAACTATTTGACCTACCTGCTTGAAAATTGGTAGGAATGTTTCTTTCATGGAGTAAATATCCGCTACAAAACGGGTTTGGAGAAAATTGACCCCCAAGGGTCATTATTAAGGGCAGATATAAATAATTATTTCTTTTTTAAACTATTAGACTCACAGTCTTGAAATTTGGTTAGCAGATTCCTCTCATAGGATAGAAATACACTGCAAAATGTGTTTTTGTGAAAATCGACCCCTAGGTGGTGTTGCGGGGGTTCAAGGGGCGTTATTGATAATTTTTTTGCATTTTTAATTAATTGGACGCACAGTCTTCAAATTTTGCTAAGCAGATTCCTTTCATAGAGTGCAATTCCCCTACAAAATGGGTTTTGTGAAAACAGACCCAGAAGTGGCGTTGCGGGGGCTCAAGTGGCGTTATAGACAATTATCCCCATTTTTAAACTGTTAGACGTACAGTCTTGAAATTTGATAAGCAGATTCCTTTCGTAAAGTAGAGAACCGCTACAAAATGGGTTTCGCGAATATCAACTACCAAGTTTAATTTCGGGAGATTAAGAGGCGTAATCGATAAATATTTCCATCTTTAAACAACTTGATCATCCTGCTTGAAAATTGGTAGGCATGTACCTTTCATGAAATAGTGTTCCTCTAACAAAGAGTAAAATGAAAATTGACCCTAAAGATGTTTGCGAGGGGTCAAGAGGAGTTACAGAAAAAAATTCCTGTTTTTAATTGTTAGACCCATATACTTGAAATTTGTTAAGCATGTTTCTTTTGTTGAATAGAGATCCACTAAGAATGTATTTTAAGCAAATCAAGTTCTTAGGGGGGTGCAGGGGGTTACTGGGACGTATTGACAAAAAAATTACTTTTTTCGAGCTACAAGGACTATAATAATGAAATTTGGTTTGCATTTTTCTTTTGTTGAATTGAAATCCGCTAAGAGCGGTAATTTTGGAAAACGGCTCTCAACGGGATTACGGGGATATTTATAGTAAAACTTTTGCTTTTTTCTGTTAGATTTAGACTTGAAATTTGGCTTGCATGTTCAATTTACGCAGTAGAGATCCACCGAAAATTGGTTTTGCGGGAATCCACTTGGTTTTTGAGTTACGAAAGAGCAAACATCATTCTATGCTTCAATTTTAGAGATTTTTAGAAAATACAAATTAGATGAGTTCTGCCCTTTTTTTTATCAACAGGTGACAGTTACAGGTATAAGTATATTTTTCAATACAATCGAATTCTTAATGCTAGGACTTAGATATTAATAATTTATACATATATATAAGCAGTAAAAATTTATAAAACATCATGAAATACCCAGCGAAGAGGCCGGGTAACAGCTAGTTTTATATATATACGTAGTTTGTTCTTATTCATTTTCAGCAATTTACCTTAAATTGTTTTAAGGCGATATGGTACCCTAAAAATCATTAAACTGTCGAAAAAGTTTTTTATTGGCTTATTTGATAGCTCCCATTTTTATAAACATGCCTGCAAAATTTCAAAGCCTTACCTGCATTTTTCATTAAGTAATGGAGCAATGTTCAATGCTAAATAGCAACTACCACGCTTACATTTCAGATTATCTGCTAGAAAAGAGCTTGATAAAAACTGAATTAATTATTTTTCTAGTGCACATCAATGAGATTGACATTATATATGCAGTAATAAATCATTTTAAGAAAGAATTGTGCAATTAATGCAAAAATTCTAGTTTGTGAATTATTTACTGAAGATCAAATGGATTTGGTCAAGATTTAAAAGTTGTGCGTGCTTTTTATGATATTATTATGAATGAAATTAAAACTTCAAAACAGATTCTCCCAAAGCACAAATACTAAATCTCATTTTGATGACTCAGATAATTAAAAATCTAATTCGCAAGAATAGAAAAACTCTCCCATTTTTATATATTTGTTTTTGGTGATATATATATGTATATATCCCATATGTGCGAGATTCAACGCTTTTATTATTAAAATATTTTAAGATATTTATTTAAACAAATACACATATGCAGTTCTTAGATTTTGATATATTTTACCTATAAATTGCTATTTGATTTTGCTTTCATTCGTGTACAATATTTAACATACGAAGGCTTTTAAATCATGGAAATAAAAAATAAAGGCATAAACACCTTTTGTACATGTTGTGCACTAGCTCTGAGCATGGAATTAGCTCCAAAGTGTAAGCATTTATTTTTTTATAATTATTAAGATAAAGTTTTATGAAATATTGATGTTTCATTCGTTTTTTTTCTATATATTCATTATGGCAGTATAATGTTTAATTGTTCTACATTTGCGCAATTTTTTATGGTAAGCAGTTTTAAATAAGCTAATTAACATTTCATAAAAGTTTCAGACTATTTGATGAATATTATTCCATGCTATATTCATGGAATGAAAACTTCAAATTCATATTTCTCTATGTTGAATTTTTGTACATATACTGTTATTCAGAACTCTAAGGCTTTTTTGATAATTGAAGTATGGGTTTGAAATTTTTTATGCATGTTCTGAAATGTATGTTTTGTAAAACTGTGCATGGAATTAGCTCTAACATGTTTAGTATTTTTTTCTAAAAAATTTCAAAATCAAGATTAATGTTTTTTTGAGAAATTTTGGGAGTTTAACTATAAAAAAATTAATAAAAAATTAAAGAGCAGCAGCAGAATAAAGCTCATGCACAGTTTTATGTAGTATATTATAAAGTACTTGAAAAAAAAATTTTGAAAGAAGAGAGACATATTTAAAAAAGCTTTAGGAATTTAGAAAATGCTTACAAAAATTCAAAAAATTAAAATTTTACAAATATTTTGCAACAAATTAGATTTTTTTTGTATAGAATTATTATTAAATACTAACTTTTATAAAATACAGTTAAAACCAAATATCAAATATTAAAAATACAGAAAATTGTGAAGATGGTACCATATCGCCTTAAATGTTATATTACGTAGGAAATCATTAATGGTATTTTTAAAATTTTACTAAGTAGCAATATTATTTGTCAAAAAGAATATGAAAACAAAGGAAATTATGGCAATAAGAACTATATCTTCCAAGAAGAATGAATAACTAAAAATTACATCTATTGTCAAATTATTTGATTTTACAAATCTGTAAATCTATACTTCAAAATTACATGCCAAGGAATTTCATTTAAATTTCGTTGCAGTTAAAGGTAGTTTTTCCTATTTCAAGCTGATAAGAGAGACTTTTCAAAAATAACACCAAAGCCTGAGAGTTTTCCTGGTAGTCTGTTTTTATCCAGATGCTAATAAATTCTAAAAACATTTTTCCTTTCAGTTTTTCACACCGGGATAGAAACTATTATTGAAGCTTTCATTTGTTGTTTTGCAACGTATTTTTAACAGGCAAAATAATTTACTGGTCTTCTAACCTATTTTAGGTTCTAAGATGTATGAATTCTTTTTTTTCCCTTTGATATCGCTTAAAAAAGATTTATAAAAGGATAAATCTTTGGAGTGTTAAAGATTTTCAAGTTGTTTATTTAAATGCTTGAAGGTAAATTACTGCACAAATAAAAACATTATTCATCCACTGCAAAACAGTAGCGAAAATGTTGCTCTTGAGTAAATATCAGATGACTGAGTTTACACGAGATATCACGTTCACTGATTTTGAGATAAGTGTGATGCAGGAAATGGTTATCTTAAGAATAAGTAGATATTCGTTTCTGTCTTTTATACCAAGGGTCCTTTTAAGCTTCTGGGTATGTTTATTCTTTCGTATTACCATTTTCATATCGACTATCAGCATGACGAATGATACAATGTTTAAGACGTAAGAATCAAAAATAAGTTTTAACTAAATGGAATAAAATTTAAAGAAGTTTTGTTCTTAAATTACGCCGATTCATCTGTAATGCTTATTTTTAGCATTCCGAGTTAAAAATTCGTTAATAAGATTCATCAAAATGATATCATATTTAGTAATGAAATGAAAGAAATTTTTTCAGCTTTCATGCCAAATTTTTAGTACTACTAATAAAAAATATCCGTTTTAAAGTTTCTATAAAAATAATATGTTTAAATGTTGAATAATCTATATATTTTGCTTATCTCAACTGTTTCTATTTATCCGCATTGTTACAACTAAATTCTACTCTTATCGCAAGGCTATTGAGGTTATCGTGCGTTCATGGAACTTCCTCATGTGCAAAAACCATTTTTCATATCAGAAAGGTTGTGACTAAATATCTTCGTGACGTCATCTTCTCGCTTATGTTTTATATTTAGAGTTCTTAGATTCAGTTTTCCTCCTAGAGCTTGTGTCATTTCCCGACGTTGAAACAGAGAATTTCCAATACTTAGTTTCAATATGACTAACTGTACCTTGGGATACTGGGACATTCGAGGTCTGGCAGAACCTGTTCGATACCTACTCCACTACAAGAAAGTGAGTTTTGAAGATAAACGGTATTTAACTTATGACTCTTGGCAAATTGACAAATTTAGATTGAATTTAGATTTTCCAAATTTACCATACTACATTGACGAGAATGTGAAATTGACCCAGAGCACTGCTATCCTCCGATATTTGGCTCGAAAGCACGATCTCGACGGCATAACAGAAGAAGAAAAGGTTCGTGCCACGCTGGCAGAGCAACAAATAATCGATTTTCGCACAAGCATGATTCGCACTTGCTATAACCACGAATTCGAGAAAATAAAACCAGAATTTGTCAAAAATGTTCCTGCTCAACTAAGGCTTTTTGTGGCATTTCTTGGAGAAAGGAGCTTTTTAGCAGGTGAAAACGTTACTTATGTTGATTTCATGGCCTATGAGACATTTGATTTTTATAGACTACTAATTCCATCAGTTTTGAGCGGTTTTCCTACTCTCAAGGCGTATCAAGATCGGATAGAAAATTTACCAGAGCTTCAAGAATATTTTCATTCTTCAACCTACAAGAGATGGCCTATATTTGGTCCAGTGGCACATTTTGGTGGAAAGGGAATAGAGCCAATGCGTGTGTAAACTTTTATCATCAACAAGGAACATCATATTGTATAATCGGCACTACTGATACTTTTATAAGCTATCGAATTTATATGTAAAACTTTTCGATTTCATCATAAGTGTTGAATATACTACACTGATACTTTTTAAAACTTCTACATACTTCTCACTTTATTAAAATCACTTCATTTTTTAAAAATGAACCTAGTTCAAGAGCTCTTCTAATGAAGAAATGAGAATGCTATTTTTAAACAGTGTTAATGACATCCTTTATGAAATTAGTGCAAAAAATGTATCAGGGGCTTAGGGTAAGTAAATGCATTAAAATGGTAAACATCAAGTACTGAATGTTGTTTAATGTGTACCTTTTTTTAATTATATTTCAAAAATCAGCTCAAAAATCCTATTTTATATGAAAAAGGTTTATGTATGTGTAGGATGTTAAATATTTTACTAAAATATTGACAGAAGAAAATATTTCTTCCAGTTAGAAAATTGTCACTGCTTTGATAGCTTTTCCATTGTATTTCTATAAAATAAACCTTATATTTTAAAAATAAAAGATGTAGAAACACACATTTGCTTGTTTATTAATGTGAATTTTAGTTTTTTCTACTTCTGAAAAAAAATTCTTTAGTCGTTTTTGCAACTAATTTCTTTAAAAAGCATAACATACTACAGAATTCATATTTAAAAATAATAATTTATTCAGCACTTCTATAATTTATCATACTGATTGTATCTTCAAATTTCAAAAAGTTCGCATTAGAAGATTCAATCGATAGATCTCAGAGTACCGATATTTATCAACGTTCTTATACCTAATTGAAATAACAAGATATGTATGAAATACCTTAAAATTATTTGAGAAATTTGTAAGAAAATTGGCTCGTATATATTTAAGAATTCTTAGCATTATTATTTTCTAAGTAGAAAAACTCCAGTTTCTTAAGAAATTTAATGATTTCTCTTTCCTCTTAGAATATCACTATATTATGATTCTATATATAAAATATTATATATATATATACTCTTTTGTTATGTGTATTTTTGCTACTATTTCCCTTTATATAATAGTCATTCATATTGATTTAATTGCTTAAGAGATTAATATGTGATGACACGTGCAAATTTTAGGTCTAATTATTTTTCATTCATGGTTTATTTTTTTCGATTTTTCTTGCATTATTAAGCTTGAACTTTCAGCTGGAGGGAAAGGTTAGGATCCTATAAATCAAGCTTAGCCCTCTTCAATGCCCTAAGTCGGTGGCAGCCTCAGAAAACGTAATAGTTTTTTATTTTGTTCAAATGACTTTTCTTCATATATTGGTTTTTTGTTCTTTATTTTAGGTTTCAGAATTGGGCTTTCTTTATTTTGCAGGATTGTCAATTTATTCATCATTTTATGTTAGTTTTGTACTCATTTATTATTTGAAAATATGACTCATGTTCAAGTGTTTTAAATACTAAATTAATGTTTTTGATGTGTAACATCTTTACTCTCGGTTGCTGGATATTTGTTGGAGTGATTTCGTGAAAAGGGACGGAAATGCGTAACAGGAAGTCGGGGGAAGCGCGCGCTGTTTGAGTTGACCAATTCAGCGCCTTGGCTGTGTCTCTTCGCTAGCCTCGTCTCAGGGTCCAACTGTACTAGCAATTAAGACGCCCGCCTACCACACACACCAGCAAGCCTTATTAGACTTCATCCAGAATAAACTTGTGATTATTACGCTCAAATGTCTAAGACTCAGGGCTCGTTGTGTTTGAAATCTCAGGATATATTTATATATATGTGTAAACTATATATTTAAAAAAAAATTATTATATTTCCTGGTAAACGTCTGACAAAGCTCATCATTCTTTAAAAAAAATAGGAGCAAGTAATATGGAATTATTGAATAAATATTTAAGTGCTTATCATTTTCATATTTTGCATTGCATAACTGCATAAACTGCATTACTCCTTGTGTTAATGAAATAAAATTTTCATTAAAGATATAATTATTCATTAGAAAATTATTTCCAGTCATAACCGATTCATTTCTTTCAGGATTAAAGTCACTATTGCGTATTTACATGATAAAAAGTCAGATGTTACACATCATATGCAACTACTGTAAGACTCGTTTCTTTTTTTTTTAAACTGTTTTGACATGTGAGCGTGTTTTGTTTTTGAATTGCTCTGACATGATTAGATATAATATTTACATGTGTTCTAGTAGTTAGTTGTTGTGAATAACTTTATGCAACATCCCAGCGAATGTTATTCTAGCGTATGTTACATATTTATTATTTGTAGCTACATGACAAAATTGTTTTTCTGTAGATAAAATAGAGCGCGGATGAATTTAAATGTTAACATTTTATCTAAGAAATCAATTTTAATGAAGATTACGAAAAATAATTTCTTCGTAAGCTTCTGTATATGAAAGTTGGAGCTCTTAATAGAGCCGATTATAAAAGCTTAATACAAGAGCCTGTAGAGAGTATTTTCAGCAAAACATTTAAACAGTGTAATTATTTTTTTTTTTTTTTTTTTTTGTAATTTTATATGAGTAAATTAAGAAACACCAGAAAATCACAAAAGTGAAAAATAAATACAAACTAAGCACTATTCGCAGTCGCCATTATTTTTTAACAATTCATCAACAATGTGTTAAATAATCAATTTGAACATATCATTAGATCGTAAGAAGGAAATTACTGAGCAAAATATAAGTACAAGTTTTTTCTCCTGTATTTTTTAAAATATAAACAAAAATGGATGGATGAACTGGTTGAAAAAATCTTATCGAAATCTTCACACTCAACCTTTCAATATTTTAACCAAGTGATTATTTTGAATTTTACCAAAAATTTTAAAATGCAATAGACCAAAATATTTGTACTGAATAAATTATTTTACTATTATATCAGAAAAATCGTTCTTTTGATACTTACGATACTTTAATGGAAAATTTTCATGTAAATATTTGTTACCATCAAATGACATAACTTTTAATACAACATAAAGTGACTATTTTTACTATATGCATCAAATAAGTAATTTTACTACATTTTTCTTTAGGAATAGCATTGATATAGAACTGAATTAAGTTTTAGAAAATTATTTCTTTTGTATACTATTAATACAAAATATAAATTAGTAAACTAGAAACAGTTTTAACTTCGTATCTAATTAAGTTGAAATATTTTGCGACAAAACTAATATGTCTTAGAATTCGTCAAAGATTTTTCAAATATTTTAAGATAAGAGACAAAAAAATCCTGACTTAAATAGATTTTGAAAGCATTAAATGCAGTATTAGGGTATACACGTTAATAATATATATTTTTTTGGTAATATACTGTAAATAAATTTTATTTTTTAAAATGTGTTTACCCCCTTAAAATTAAATTTGAGACTATAAAAGATCTTTTTTAAGCTAAAGTGTTATGGGTAATCTTTTTGAAACATTATAAAGATTTGTAGATCCGCTTGGTGACTGCTCTTGATCAGGTTCACTGACTTCATCCCATTGATAATACTGATATAAAATTACGTATGTGTATCACATCTATTTATAAATGCACATGTACAGTTGTTTTTTTACCCAGCGTGTTGTGACACGTGAATGCAGCTTTTTTCTTCAGTTTTTATTTGAATGCACTTTATTCCTGTTGCTGGCATTTTATCCTGGATTTCAAGAGATTTTTTAAATTTAGCTTAATATTATGTTTCTTAATAAATATTGTTATTTTTTTAATTCGCCTTTTCCTTTTGGAGTCAGTGCGGTATTGCTAAGTAAAGATACTTACCATAACGAGTATATAGTTAAAGAAATTTCTTAAAAAATAGTCATCTTTAATAAATCTCAGCTGTTTTTCTATCCAAAAATTTATTCTGGGGTATATTGAATTTGAATGAGGCTGTGCCAGATTATCCATTGGGCGCTTGGAGTGGACACCCAGGGGCCCGGAAGGGTGTGAAAGGGCCCGGATAAACTGGACTTAACCAGGTTTTCTGGTAATAAATTTGGACCCGCCAGTGCGAAGGGGGCCCGTAGATCTTCTTCGTCTAGGGCCCGAGATGAGCTTAAATCGGCACTGAGATAAGGATAAGTAGAAATTATCTTCGTGTTTAGCTAAGAAGAGTATAGTTTCCCCAAATTAAATTTTTTATAATTAATACTTTACACATTTTGCACATATTTGTGCAACATGTGATCCCGAATTCAAGAAATATATATATATATTCCTGAACTTCTAGAAACCTACATTTTCATTGAAATATTAATTTTATGAATTGAAATATTTCAATTTTATGAGACAATCTTCGTCCTTAATCACGACACTTGATTAAAGTGCTACTTAATTTTTGAAATAATTATAGGAATAATCACAATACAAAAGCATTGACAAACCCACTGATTATTAAATGTTACTAAAATAACTGTCTTTGCAAAAAATTAGAAAATTTATCTTCGCTTTTCTAGCACTAACAGCATTTTTCAGGTCTTGTCCTTAAAAATCTTTGACCTTCACTTTGAACAATGATAACATTGTCTACATTGTTTAAGCATTATCCTTCATTCGATCATTTATTTCATCATAGTTTATCTAACTCGAGCAATTTTTAGAAAATTTATGTTTATGTAAATCAACTCAAATATTTTTTTCTTAGAAAGGAAAGATAATAAAATGTGTTTGTGTTTATTGTTATCAAACTGAATTTTTTTAGAACCATTTTGCGTTAATATTTATATGTTTATTCATATTTATTCACACTTATTATTTATTTATTTTGCTATTTTATATGTATTTTATGATGCAAGTTAGGCTGGATTAAAACTTAAAATATGCCAGCAAGAACATCTATAATATATTTTCTTAAAACTTTGAAAAGTTCTTAGAATTTTATATAAATTGCCATGAACGACTCTGATATTATTTTGTACTATTCTATTCATTTTGCCATGCATTATGAGTTTTCTTAATGAATTTGAACTTAAATTTTTGTGTTTTCTTTTTTCCTATAGTAAAATGTACAATATTTTCTCTTGTCTATATTTTAATCTTAACTATTGTTCTAAAATTTCCAATAATTACGTTAATTAAATTTTAAACACTTTCTACTCTAGAATTTTAATTAGGCCTCACTAAAAATATATTAGTGTATTATCAAAGCAAAGTATTTATAAATAAATTTTTATTAGTATTTATTTCACTTAAATACTCTTTCTTTGCTATATGCCATCCTTCTTTATATTTATTTTTATTGCATCGTTTTGCTAATTATCATGAATAATTAATTCAAAATAACATGATGTTGTTTTTTTTAATTTTAAAAGAATATATTTTCTCAACTATGTTTTAAGACACTACGCATACATTTTTTAAAGTTAAACATTTTGGAGTATTTAGCCTTTAATGAATTACAAATAAAAATTTCATTTGATTCAGTCAAATTTTTAACCACGAAATTATCAAGGTCAATTTTTCCTTTTTTATGCAAACTTTTAAATGATTAATAAGTTATTTATACAAATAATAGTAACAACTATAATATTCTTTATCTATTATTTTGAGATAAACAAATATACAGAATTTACAGAAATTTTATTGAAGTAACAATATAAGATATAATAAATTTAACATATAAGGCTTTGCTATTATAAGTAAAAGTAGTTTTTTAAAAAAATTTCAGAAAGATATTCTTATAATTAATGTTAACACAATTCGATTTTCCTTACATTTTAGACGGATTCATATGTATAAAATAAAACATCCACAGCTTCTTCATTCCTTATAATTTTTGTATCGTGCAATGCTTAAGAAAACTCTTTGAATCTTATTTCAAATGTATTTATAAAGAAATATAAGATAAAGCAGAATTCACAAACTACTTGATGAAATTCATTGTAATATTTGTTTACCCGGTGAATCAAAATGCTTTCGAGAAATATTGGATATGCGAGTACACTAAGTTCCTATTCATGAATTTTTTTTTAATCCCAGCATTATTTTATTAGAGAGTTAAAAATACTGGTTTTATTCAGAATTTTTTTAAAAAGGAAATTCAAAGTCAAATATATTTTCATCTTAATATAATACTGCTTGTTATAGTGAAAAATTGATGTTAAAATTCCTATACTTCTAACTGTTAATAGTATTTACATTAACAAAAAAATATCAAACAATGAAAAGCAGAAGCTAAAAGAGAATAGAAAAAATTTAACCTATAATATATCTTTTAAAAAATTTTGCTTTACGAGTATTTGTACTTAATTAGTATAGCATCGATTATATTGAAATAATTCCATTTCCATTGCGTAGAACTCGGATTTTTTTTTTGTATGATTTGTCATTAATATCAGTTATGATAGTAAATGGCCCAATATATCGAACACTGACTGACGAAGATACATGGAAATAAGATTCTTGAAGTATAATCGATGTTTTCTGGTGTAAACTTGGCTAAGTGTTTCGTCCAAAATTTTTCTTTCTTTGGTTTTCTGTTCACCCAACTATTTCTAACAGTACGTGAATCTCTTGGATATACCTAGAAAAATATAGAAGAATTATAAAACAAACATAACTAACATAAATTATTGTATGTTAATATCAATTTAATTTAAGATGAAAGAGTATCTCCAAAGAATAAAATATGTCATACAATTTTTTATTTAAGAATTTTTTATAAAATGTGCTATAAGATTGCAGTAAATAAAAATAAGTATACATAATTAATAAAAAATTTTAATATTCAAAGTGTACTATTAACTCATTTCATATACATAAAAAGATATAATTCGATTATATATTATTTTTAAAAAAATAGAAATTATTGTTTTAATAGAACGTCTTAAGAATTTTACTTGTCACTTTCAGATGAAGTTAACGAAAACATAACGAGGAGCAATATATAGATTATATAAATCTAGTACTGTCATTCTCAAAAAAGCTAGATAAATCGTGATTTTTGTTTTTAAATGTGTATTTCAGCCAAAGATAATTAGATTGGTCCATTTTCATCTGGCAATACTTGGGGGAAAACTACAACCACATATATTAGGTTAATTTCAGTCGAACTAGTTTTATACCTTTGCTTTAAATGATAATGATTTGAAAATCACTAGAAATAATGGTAGAAAAAAAATCCCCAACTTGCAGAAAAAACCTACTTCCTGAATATAATTCTTTTATAACCTACTATTAAACCCTTAAATACCAATTAAAAGTTATGTGATTCGCTCCCCAATGCCACCGTTTTTCCCATTGGCGAATATGTGTGGTGTATTGGGGGTGAAAATAAAAGGTATAAACAAGCAAATTTTTCTCTGAAATAAGTAAATGCTTCACTAACACTGCCAAGGTCATTTTATTGCCCCCTAAAACGTTTGGAATAGTTTTACTGATAGCAGCGTAAAGAAAATATCGTTTTCGAAAAGACGTATATTTTCGTCAGGGGCAGCTAACGCACCAGTTGAGCGAGACGTATGTATACGCCGGGGGGGGGGGAGTTTAGAGTTTGAGAGCTCTTTTTTGTATAGATGCATAAATTTTAGAACTTTTAAATTTGATATTCCCATTTATATATATATATAACGAACAACAAACAGAAATCTTAGTAAGCTGATGAAAATCATATATATGATATTTTTCCATCATATTGTAAAGCAAGAAAAATATTATCTTAATAACATATGCATTCTGGTGTCATGAAATATATCAAGATGGAAACTTAAGCATAAAACGCAGTTTTTGAAATTATATAATTATATAATTTTTTAATTAAATATATATATATATATATATATATATATATATATACATATATATATATAGTTCCATACATAGCTCAATAGTGCCCAGTAAAAAAAAATTAAATATTTTATTAGATTTAAGCCATTGGCGCAGTGGTAAAATTTGGAGAGTGGGATGCTTGCTCAAGTGTCGTCCACGTCACTTGATTGTAGTTCAAAATTACGAGGTTCATCGCCAATACCCCTCTTGTAGCCTTACAATGAGACGTTAATAAACTATCATGAAGTCAATTGAACTACTTAAGTAAAATTTTAATCATTCTTTAGCTAGATTTGAATTCAAATTCCTGAAAGAAATTTTTTTTCTATTTCTTTAATATTCATTTAGGAATTACATTTCAATTTTAGTCGTGAATTCGTATTAGATTTGTGGGCATAAAGATTTGTTAAACATTATATGTCACTTGTGGTCTCACCATTGTCCTGTTGAAACTTGGTCAAGGGCAAGCTTTGAAGATAATTAATGATAACAGGATACAAAACTTTAAAAATGTAGTGATGACTGTTGAGTGTACCTACAGTACATATTAAGGCGATACAACATTAAAATATGATAGTACCCTAAGCATTAATACGAGAGGAAGGACTCGTGGAGAAGCAGAATGCAAGAATCATACAATTTTTCGTTCCAGTGCCATCATATTCAGATGACACCATCATGACATTGTAGGCAGAATCCTGTTTTATCTGAAAGGGCAATGCAATGTCATTCATTTTTCTATATCCAGTGATCAGGATACATTCCAGCCGCATACATCTGTGTCATACAGTCAAAGGCAATAGCTGAAATTCCCTCGCCTTTCTACTTTCTATTGCGAAATTCCAAGCTGCTTCCTACCAAATTCATCTGGCAAAACTCAGATGGTGTATACTGAGCGTTTGTCAATCATTATTCATGTGTGCTCAGGGGGTGACAAATCAAGAAAATATAAGGACAAAGACAGCATTACAAAGTAGTAAGTAATGAAGATTTATTGTTCGTTGTGTGTTTGCCTCGTGCCGTTTGGCTTTAATCTTTGGAAGGGGCAGCAATAGGCTTCGAAAACTTCAGAGACGTTTCGATGGTTGATGAGAAGTATTAAGAAGTGTAGAAATAAAATTATTTGACATCCCAAACAGCAGGTAAAGCAGAGGTATTATGATGTTTAATGCCTGAAATCGTGTAATCTTTTACTGCGCAGCTGCCAAGGTAGTGTAATAATCAAAATTGTCATTCGTGGAAAAAGACAATGTAGTATCATTCGTTTGCTCAAGTCCGACAAGTTATTGCAGCCTCACACACCTATATTGTACAATCAAAGATAATCTTGGCAATGTATGCCTTGCTGAAATTCCCTTTTGTAACAGACGAAGTTGAATGATTCGGGCTGGCACCAGACTATTATACATCAGACCCTAATTTTTGTGCAATGATTCCCGATCGATCCTGATTACAGTGCGATCCATGTCATGTAAATTACATCCCTGTCTTCACGCTTAGTGGTGTGACGAGACTGTTGTAACATTACAATATATTCAACGAGATCTTTTAATGGAATTTTTGTATGTTGAATGATATATGCAGTAATTCTTAATTGCTAATGTGTAAAAATAAAGTTTTCTTTAAACTATTATTCATTATTTCTCACAATTAATTTATCGAAAAACTGAAAATTCTATATCATATCTCACCGTTTGTCCCCACATAGATATAGAATTATGATATATAGAAATTTTATCCTTAGTAAAAGTGTTTTACATCTAAATGTATTTAATATTTTTCTGTTGAATGCATAGTTTTACTGTAATTCTTACCTTGTGTACAACTTTTACTTGTTCATTTATAGTAGATACATTAACTTTCGATCGCTTTTTCAGTCTTGTATGCAATGCAATGACAGTTGCATATTCCAGAAGGCTCACAAAAACAAATCCTATACAAGCTGAAAGCCATATATTTAATGCTACTATGTATGACACATTAGGCAAAGAAGCCTGATATTGTTTTGTTACAATAGTAAGTAAACTAGTAACACCTAAGGTAACTCTAGCTGGTACTGCATCTGGTGGTATCCAAAAGGAAAGCATTGACATGAAAACTATTAAAGAAGTAGGTATGTAGACATTAGTAATATAATAACCAGATCGTCTAGTCATCATAACAGAGCCCCTCAAACACGAAAAGCGTACATCTGAAAAGAAGAATGGCAATTCATCAGTTTACAGCATTATTAAGGATTGTAAGTAATTTTGCTGAAATAAGGAAAAACAGTACTAAAAATTTTAAAGGCACTTTTACAAACTTAAGTGTAGACCAGTTTTTTGATAAATTGTGACGTTTGCTTCGGGAAAAGTACGTATGAATGGCAATCTTTTTGATTTTAACAAAGATTATAATGCAGAATATTTTATTTCCATATGAAGTTTTATAGTAATTGTGTTATTTTTTCAGTGCGTTAATTTCGTTTCAGGGCTTATATTGCAAACATAATAAAGTTTAAGAAATAAAGTGATTTTAAAAAGAACACTCGACATAAAAAAAAAATCCATTATTTAACTGTGAAAAATTTGATGTAAATAATTAAAATCAAACATTAAGTTACAAAGTTCTAAAATACAGAATAAATCAAAAGTATATATTTAAGCATTGTAATCATCTCCGAAGTCATAATGAATTAAAATACGATTCAAGATACACCTTCAAATGATTTCTTGTCTGATTTAACTCAACAACTGATTCGTGGCTTCTTTATTATCTGCTACCTGTAGGTAAATAATTTCTTCTCTTATTCTTGTCAAATTACTTAAATATCAATCCAAGTTTTCTGCAGTCTAAATATTTCAGAATATTCCATTCAGATACAATCATACCTTAAACACATTTGAGAAAAAGTTTAGGAACAAACTAATTTTCACGGATTTTGAGCTTGAGAGAACCAATTCGAGTGAAATTTGATATGAAAATACTCAAAGATGCCCTTAAAAAAGATAGTAAAAATTATAAGTATCAGCTCATGATAATGATTTATGCTCGGTGGAATATGATAGTCCAAATGATGCAGCAAGATGTTGTTTATGAAGGGTTTAATATAAAGTATGATGATCCTTGACAGCAATCTAACTCTCACAACAAATTCTAATGCTTTTTTTATGAGGTTTTGAACAATAAATATCACCCTTTCACCAGGTTATTTTTTAGTTTCGGGAGTGTTCTGGGAGGAGCTGGAGGACTTCAGTTGGGCTCTTCAAATGTATCCTAGACAAGCTGTATGAACTTAGGTCTGGAGATCTGACTAGCCACTCCATTTTCTGAATATTTTCAATCTCGAGATATTCGTCGATCAGCAGAGCCCTCTGTGAACGAACGTTATCGACCATAAAAATGTACTGGGGGCAAATGTTCCTCTAAAAAGTCTCTCATATGGCTATAAAATTTCATCCCTATATCCTTGCCGAAAGATGTGAAGCTATGTGAACCCGTCTAACACCACGTCGACTTTTACCATATATCACTGCTTCTATAGAGATCCACTTCCATGATTTTGGAGGGATGGCTTTCTTTATATGGGAACACTTTGATAATTAGAATTCAGATTGAATCTTGATTAATCAGTGAAAAGGCCCATTGCTACCGTGTTCAAGAATGCTGTCGTCTGGTCCAGGAGGGCTCTCTTGTGACCTGGAATGGGTGGGGGATGCAGACCACATTCGTCTTCCTCTTAAGGATTCCGTAAACAGTGTACTTAGAAATTGAGGTTCCAGAAACCCTTTCGAGTTGAGTAGCTATCATCCTCTCTTACAGTTACAGACAAGTATCAATAATCCTGACTTGTGGTGCCTTTTGGGCACCATGTAACTGGTCTTTTGAGTATTGTTCTGGTGTGTTTAAGAACTGGTTCCATAATCTGGAAGCCATATTGTGAATACATTGAGCCATTGCGCTTTCTCCGCTTGGAATTCACCTGTTTACAATCTCTCAGCTGCTCTCCAACGTAATACAACATCCAAACGTAATCTTTCTGCCACTGAAAGCTTTCAGAAAAACGAATGGAACTAAAACTGTACAGTGTAGGGTTTGAAGTACCTGTCACATAATTTTGCTTAATTTTTATAGAAAAAGGAGAGAGATGAAATTTTATTGGATGATTCACATCTTTATATATATATATATATATATAAAGATGTAAATATAGCATATATATGCTAATTTATATTAAAAACGGTTCAGTAGTTTTTGGAAAATCTGCAAAAACATGTTTGTTCCTTAAATGTTGTATACCAATGCAACATTTTTACAGTTTTTTATTACAATAAAAATCTCAGCATAAATTAAAAAATATATAATCATTAAATATTGCATTAATTAAAATACTGACATCAGATATTTTGAAAGAAAAATATTTTAATGAACATTGAAATTTAATGTGAAATTTTAATTGTATTATCTGTATAAAAATTAATTTATTTACTGTAGTGCATAATTAACTTCAGTAAAACGCTAAAACATATGAAAGAAAATATAATATAAAATTAAATTAAATGTTATCCTAAATATAATCTGCTTATTGTGAAAACACAAAAATATTTTTTTAATCATTTTATAAATAACAGGAATAGATAAAATCCGTTTCTGTCCCGAAGTAGTTTATGGCCAATAATAGAGGATATATAGCGATCACACAGTTCATTGGAACTGTTAAAAATGTTACGAGATTGCTTGATAACTTTGAGTTCTTTATTTATATAGAGAAAAATATATCAATATTATAGATAAGATTTTATATAAATAAAATATATCAATAGTGATATATTTTATCGATTCTTTATACAGAGAGAGAATAATAAAAAAAGAAACTAGTAAAATATACAGCAGCATTATTTTAATAAAGGAAATTGATCAGTTCAAGTTATAGTACCAAAACGAGCACTACACATTTTTTGGTGATGAGAGCTCTACCTACAAATTAAAGTACATATAAATATTTGTAAAGTGCATGTAAATGTATGTTTATGTAGAGGCATGCAGCCTATAGATGCCCGAGTATATTTATCCGAACAAAGGTTAAATGTTTTTACTTAGGCTTCATTGCTTAAATTTCCGAAAATCCACTGTAGTAGAGTGTTTGGCTGAAATCAATTTTTATTTAGGAGATTTAGGATTCTAACTGGTCATTGGTATTTTATGATTGATACGTAAATTAATAATTGAATTGAATTCAGCTGCGGAATTTGAAATGTTGAAATTTTTAATCATGGAAGGTGGAAAACAAATTTCTTCTTTTGTATTATTATGCATCCGAAACATTTTTAATTGTTTACAAATCACAAATGTTTTTCTTTTAAAAATATACATAAGACATAAAAAATATTAGACAATCTCGTACACAATTTTGATTTCGCTATACACTCCATGATAAAAAAGCGGTGCACCGAAAAGAAGTTATAGGAATGGGATAAAATGACATATTCACATATCTTAAGACAGAATATCCAAATGGTTTAATTTTGGCGGCTAATGATTGAGTATTTGAAGCTCGAGCTTATTGCAACGTAGCACATGGTTGGTGTTTCAAACATGAAATTACAACGCCAAGGCACAAGTTCCATGCAAATGTGGCTGGAACTGTGGACTGTACCAAAGACAGATTTACGAACAGTGTAAGCAGATGTCACTGTTTGAGACTGGAGGAGTAATTGGATTAAAGGAAATCAGATGGTTAATTCTCAGAATCGCTCGACATTTGTGTCTGAGCTTTGAAAACATTCGGCGATTTTCGCAAAAATGCGGGAATCATAGCTGTTTTAAGTGTCGAGAAGATAGTGGTAAGCCTAAAGTGAAGACAAATTGATCATCTTGTACAGCTCCTGATACATCCTACAACAGCCTCTACAGCCCCTGATACATCCTACAACAGCTTCTACAGCCTCTGATACATCCTACTACAGCCTCTACAGCCTCTGATACATCCTACAACAAGCTCTACAGCCTTTAATATACATCCTTATCAACGAACAGATATGTAACCAGAACACAATTGAGGGCAATAACAATTCCAGTGGCGATTCAGAGAACGAGGCTGAGATCACGGAGTTCATCGCGTTGGCTGTCCCTAATCATTGCACACCACCAAGCGCATCCTCAGTGGACCCTGGTGCATTCAACCAGGAATCTCAAAGATTGGCGTAGAATTATTTTTTAGCGATGAGTCCTGCTTCGAACTGAGCCCCGATAATCAGAGAAGACGTATTTGGAGAGACGTCCAGGACAGCGGAAGGATACTCAGTTGATTGTCATTCACCACATAGCCGATATTCAGTTATGGTATGTGATACTGTTTCATTTGAATAAAGGACCCCTTTGTTATCATCCGTGTCAACCTTGCAGAAAGGCAGCACGTCGATGAGATAATACGCCCCTTAGTGTTGTCCTTCATTTCCCGGACTCATGGGGTTATATTTCAACAAAAAAGTGCATCCACACTACATGCTTCTCTATTGCTTTACTTTAAGCTTCTTTAGTATTTCCCTGGATGTACGATCGTTAAATTTCTATATAATAAAGTACGTTTGAGCTCTGATGAGCACGCATCTCCGATTTGATTTGTGCCAATTTAACTCACCCGTAAGAACATGTAGGGCAAGTAATCCTACAAGAAGATAACAACCAACTCTACTAGTCAATACCCAACCGGGTAACATACTTATATCAGTACCAGATGAGAGCCAACGCATTATTGATTCTATTTCCCTCTGGTTTTGTAGCTGTGTATTCCCTGAATAAAATTTTCAATTCCTATGATAATGTTAGTATTTCCTTTTACATTACAGGTACATCACATTTAACGATTTTTATCCTATCCGGATAACCTCTTATTGGTGCGTCACTTTTTATGCTATACAGTGTATGATAAAAAAATTAATTTTTTTAGCAATTCTTTTCAATTTAAAATGGACACAGTTACAGAGTATAATATGTTTATGCGTGTATGATTAAAATTATTTTTAAAAGAAAAATACCTTTGTGCGCTTAAGTAGATTAACTATAATCACACACACACACACACACACACATGACTCCTTTTTTTTTAAATTTAATATATTTATACAATCAACAGAGAAATTCGGCTTTCACTGAACATACCAACCATTTGAAAAAGGTTAAAAATAGTATTTTACCTTTTTTGCAGTCACCACTGGATACTTTGATTATCTCAAACTGAGGAAGAACTATATGTTCACCTTGAATAATACTGCTGTCTTTATCCCATATAAGTTGCATTTCATCTATTGTATGAGCAACTAAGTAAAAGAAAACATACATTCACTTGATCAAAAGTTTGTAATATCGTGACGCACGGCTTAAATTAAAAAATCATGCTGAATGTCAAATGTTTTAAATAGACAATTCATTTATAAATTAACTTTAAAATCTCTTGTGAAAGCCGAAAAACATTTAAAATAAAAATTTTCCGGTCAGATGCATGTAAAATTTCATAGATATTCCCAATATTAAAAGCATTTTATTTGACACATTATACTGACGATCTTAATGCATTTGATTTGTACAATGCCTACAGGAATATCTTTGGACAGTTAATCTCTCAAATATGAATTCTTTCAAAAAACTATTAAGACGCTAACTGCTAAAGAACAAATTTCTAACAAAAATAAATAAATTTTCAAAGAAAATTGCATTACAAGAAACAAATATTAATGTATTTTTAAATCACAGTGTTATCAAGAAATAAGTATCCCAATTCAGATGTTTCTAAAATCCGCTCCATTGGTCAAAATGAGATAAAATTTGAGAACTACAGATAATTCAAATAATGCGCTTGGCATTTATTAAAAAACAATTGTAAAGAAGTTCGCCAACAGGTGGCGTTATAACACAAATGGTAATTATTTGCAAATATTCACAAAATTAGAAACAGCGTTTTTGTTACAATGCTTACCTATCAGCATTATTCTTTGGATAAAAGAAAGATAGATTCTTCACGCTATTAGTAGCTTCTATGTATGCATATCATGCCTATATCGCAAGAAAAAGAGTTATTGGTAAAATTGTTCTACAATAACCGGCAGAACTCCTTTGCAGGAGTAAAAGAATTACGCAGTATGAAGCGGATACGAAGAGGTCCAATGCTTTCATATGCTCTGGGCAAAATGATAAAGAAACTTGAAACAACTGGACAAGTTGAAATTCTTCCAGTAAAAGGACGAAAGAAAATCCTGGCTTCTAGCACCGAAAGTGTGACTATCGCGGCGTCACTTGAACATGGTTAAAAATTACGAGGTTCGAAGTGCGATGTTAATATTAAAAAAATTTGACTATCACAGTCGTTGAAACCAGCAATCAGTCGTCGGATGGTATTGTGTGCGTTCCAATTGTTTCCCGTGTATTAGATATGCCATGTTCACCTATACGACAAATCTTACGGCAGATTTTGCATTTTTATCAGTACAAAATCCAGACTGTGCACCAGTTGAAGGATAGGGATCCAGAGGTTCGTAAAACCTTTTGCATTTCAGCTCTTTTTTCAAATAGTGGTTGACTCGACCATGGAACTTTCTGGGAAGTGATGAAGCCTACTTTTTTTTCGCCTCGATGGGCAAGTCCCACACTGTCGAACACACCCACAATTGTCGAATTTGGGCAGCTGAAAATCCTCATGCTATCCAGAAAAAACTCATACATCCTAAGAAAGAGACAATATGGTTAGGTTTCACGGCTACCTTTATCATTGGACCGTATTCTTTTGAAGATATGAGACCAAATGAAATCCAAACCTGTTCCACCACAGGAAAACGATACCATGGTATGCTGAGGGATTTGTTTTCCCACAACTCAAATAGCGTGGATGTCATCAGGATATGACTTTCACGTAGGATGACCCACCTCCTGACGTAGATCGCCGTGTGAAGCATTTGCTAAAATAGCGTTTCACAGGTGCACTGGTGATCAGCCTTCATTTTTCAACAGCATGACCTCCCCTGGGATCTTTAGTCGTGGGGTTTCCTAAAGAGCAATATCTACCGTCAAAGGCATGCTTCCCGATCTGAAGAACCGCCATTTTTTCGATATTCCGACAGACTAACTCTGGTCAGTTGTTGAAAAATATGGTTTTGCGATTAGAGTACATTGTTGAAATTAAATGGTATCATATTGAGTAATTACTTTATATTTTTGAAGAATTTTAAAGCTTACTAAATGTGGTTATATGTATTACAGAGCCACCATTCGATGAAATTTTGCACAATAATTCTTTATTTAATAAATTATCTGTAAGTAAAATTTTATTTCATTTGGAGCAATAGAACGGATTCTAGAGCCCTCTGAAGTGAGCAACTTGTTTCTAGCTAACCCTGCATGTTCATGAACACGTGACTTTTCTCATATAAGGCGGAAAATATCAATTTTCTTAACTTATTCGTTAAACTTTGAAATAAGAAACAAAAATCAAATGAAATCATGTACTTTGCTATAATGGTATGACATAAAATGATTCTGTAGAATAGTGAAATATTGGTAACTTTTAATAAAGAACTATTGTTATAATACTTCTCATCTCCGTTGATACTTTTAATGTATATTTATACAGTAATAGTCCATGCTAAATTTTGAAGCAGTACATTGAAATGTAACTTACGACTCATTATTATCATATCACATTCTTGAGTATCATGTGGGAAAAGTCGCAAATCCATGTGGCAGCTAAACTCGATGGAGATTCTATATTAAAAAAAGCAACGTATCAAAAGAGTTTTGAGACACCTTGAAAACTGCTTATTCACATTATTATTATCACCATGAAAAGAGAAATATCATATAAAGAAAAAGAGAGGTAATATTAAACATTAGAATTTGTGTAACATAACGTTTAATATACGAGAATCACATGTAGAACGAAGAACGTATAAGCAATATTATGTAAAAATAAACCATTGAATGTATCAATGCAAAATATAAAAATTGTAGCAAAAATAGTCTGCAAGTGAAAATATTGTACATTGCTGGCCAATAAAATTACAACAACAGGAAGGAATGATCTGATGAACGACAAAATCGCATGAAAGGAAGAAGAGGTTGGGATATGTGTGTGTGCAAATGATTAGTATTTCAGCGAATTTAGACGACGTAGAAGAGAGGTATGACAACTGAAGGATTGTATAAAAGAAAAGTCGTGTAGTGGATTTCTCATTCGGAAAGCGCTTTGTAAGGTTAGTGTTAGCTCAGAATATCGTGTTATGTCTCTAATAAGAAAAAGAAATGCTTACCAGCAAGTGAAGAAATTCGATAAAGGCAAGATCGTTGCCTATCAGAAGTATGGATTATAGTTCCGAGATATTATCCGTTACACTGATTGAAATCTAATAGGATACAGAAGTGGCCCAAAATCTTCTTTTCAGATGAGTCCCGGTTCTGCGTGCAGTATTCTGATTACCTTATACGTGTCTGGAGGCTCCGGGAAGGTCACTTGTTGCCTGCTTGCATTCGATATCGGCATAGAGGCCCTGCACCTGATGTGAGGGTTTGGGCAACCATTTAGGAAACGACAAGCACATATCTAATTTGGACCGACGATAACTTGAATGCAGATCAGTACATTTCTGAGATCTTGCGTCTATTGTTTGGGCCCTTTCTTCAATGCCGACCAAACGCTATCTTCCAATAAGATATTACAAGATCACGTGTTACACGTCGTGTTCAGACCTTTCCTGATACACAGGGTATTTGAATGCTGCCCTGGCCAACACGGTCAATGTATCTGTCCCCCATTGAAAACATCTGGTCTTGGGTTGCTGAGAGACTGGCTCGCCTCCCCTCTCCAGCTAATAGGGTTGATGAAGTGTGGCATAGACTTGAAACAGCATGGAATGAGATGCCCATTTCTGTCATCCAAGCCCAGGTCGAGAGTCCATACTTAATCAAATAAGAGCCATTTTAATTTCCTGGGTTATACTAGCTTCACACCCCTGTAAACCCATAAACTGCTTGCAAAGTTAATGACTTTGTCGTCATGCTATATTGTTTATGTACAATAAATATGTTTTTTTTGTATTTGCTTTCCTTTATAGTGTTGCAATTTTAATGGCCACAATGTATTATAAAATTATTTTTCATATATCTCTCAAAGATACTCGACAAAGCTTTAAAGACACGGTAGTTGAGTCGTCCTGATCGCGAAATGGTGGTTGGTGTTGTTCTTGTCGATTCGGAGTACGAGTCCTGATTTTCCTGAAAACTCACCAGTGGAAGGACTGATACACGTTACATTTGCGAAGGCTCTAAATCCTCACTTTGATGTAGAGTAGAAGCTTGGAATGTGAGGTATCAGCTCAGATGTAACCCCTGTTACTTGAATCACAGTTCAAACTCACTGAAATCCGTTGCCAACATTCTAATGTAGCTTCAAAAGCCAACATTAATGTAAAAAAATTAAATTTAAATTTGTGCAGCTGTTTTTAGTGCCTGCTATTAGTGATGGTACCGGATTCATGTACATCGATAATATAATTCACCTTCCTTTCGTGTGATCCTGATAGACGAAATTCTTGAATGTTAAATTACCAAGTGTATACGCAGGCCATCTAGGTCGCCTGACGTTAATCATGTTGAGTTTATAGGCGATATTATCGGGAGACCAATTGCAACCCGTCTGTTAAGAGTTTCCTAACGCATTGTCTTTGTAACCGCCAGAGGGCGTCTGAACGCTATGTAAGTAGATACTTTTGTTTTTGTTTAAAATCACTCTTTACGCTGAATGTAGCTCTCCCAACTTGAAGGTACCAGGCCTAATAACACTGGATAAATAAATTGTTAAGTTTATTATTAATGATGGCTCTCCTTTGATGACTGAATTCAATTGTCTGACTATATAAATATTTCACCGTCATCACCCACCAGGCTTCATTTCCGAATTGAAAATAGCTCTCCATCAGGTTTCTATCTGTTTGAGTACATGACTCATCAATATCATCATATAAAATATAAGAATTGTTGTGTAGCATGCATGACCACCAAAGGTAACCACACACCACATATTAAAATTATTATTATTATTATTATTATTATTATTATTATTATTATATATCCTTTTTCAATACTTTTTCTCTAAATTTCCTACTGCTATAAAAGGACAGTTTTTCTTGTAACCTTCTGATTTCGATAAAAAAAAATTCAGAATTATCCTTGTTTTCATTGATCAATTCTCCTGCAGACCTTTTATGAACGTTCCATACCACGTTCCCTTCCCTTCTATATTTCCTCAAATTTCGCTCAATTATATTTAACTTCTGGACATGTCTGTATATTTGCTGAGTCGATAAAAAATTAAAGGAAATTGGTTTTTCTTTAAGGAAATAATGAACCTCAAAATAATGTTTTTGTACCCTTTGAATATAAAAATGAATAGTATCATTCAAGAAAATTGCATTGTTGTGATAAATAATTCAGATTTGTAGTAGAATAAAGCTCATCGTTTTCCCTTTTCAATCAACAAGATCATAAAGAACGTTTCTTTACCTTTTTTATGTTTGACTAGTAATTAGAATTTTGATCAGAATGCATGTACGATACTTTTGATATTTAATTAGAGTAAAGTGAGAAAAAATAATATGCTTTTTCTAAAATCAAGGAAATAAAAGAACTTGGATTATATATAACGCATTAATAAAGTTTTAAACAAATGTTTGGCGTGGTAGCCTATCGGTTATGATCCCAAACACGTGGCCGGAGTGTAGCGGGTTCGAGTCGTGGTGTCACTGCAAATCCGTCGAAAGGGCCGAAACATGTTAAAAATCTGTCGAAACTCAATGTCCTCCCGTTGGTGTGGTAGTTAGGAGAGGAAAGAGACAGCTCATGTGTCGCCCTCGTCACTTGACGGAGATTCAAAATTACGAGGTCCGTTACCAATAACCCTCATATTGCTTTACAGAGTGGTGTTATAATATAACTCCTTAATCAAATATTTAAACAGAAATACCATAAGTGTGCTATTTTTTAAATTCATGCATATTGTTATTAGAGCTAATTAACTGAATTGAAGGTTTTGGTTAAAATTCTCACTTGCCTGTATAAAGTATATAAATGTAATGTGACTTAAAATTTTATCAAAAGAAATTTGAAGAAACTGAAGAAATTTATCTTATCAGGGACTTAAAATTATTTATAATTACACCGGAACTTCCTGTTGCTTGATTAATAGCCTTCTCTTGTTGCGATCTACTTAAATACAATAAACTACTTAGATAAACTGGACTCAATTAGGAATCGCATCAAAAATTTTTTTTCAACCTCCCGATGTAGCTAGAAATTGGTTTTCCAAACAAGGAGAAGAATTGAATTTATGCTTACAAGAACGTTTTTAAATGTTTTTTTATTACTTTCGAAAACTTAAAAGAATAATTAAATACTTATTGATATGATTTGATATTAAATCGATAGGATTTAGAAACATTTAATGGAAAAATCATTGCTTGTGGATTTTTTCCCTAATGGGCTGCATATTGGTAACTAAGCCTTTGCAGATTTGGCAAGTCCCCAGGTGTGAGAACCATTTCATGGTGGCACCATCTAGTGGAGGCCCTCACTACCAAATTTGGACGCTTGAATTAATCTTAATTCAAGATCTCGTTGAATGCTAAATTTTGCCGTGTGTACCAGAGCCAAATTGATACTCAAGGGATCTTTTACATGCCGCATAATCATATGACATGTGTGCCTACGATTTTCACATCCAGAAAACATATCGACTGCAGTCGGGATCGAACCCGCAACCTTATTCTTACGAAGTGGACACGCTACTTCTAAGCCACCTTATCATTTGCTTTTAAAAAGGTGCAAATTAGAAAATGTGTTGCTTATGCCACCTGATCGACAGTAACATCAGATCAAGGTCCGCGAAATTCATCGCGGCGAAGGGCTAGAATTTTATGCCTGTCGTTAGCCTAAGCTTTGAGCCCCCCCAAGAGGGTGACAGTGCTATTTTGCTCACGCAACACGATAGATGGCGACACCGTTCGTACCCACAGATTTAACGAGCATGTTCTCCGATTTGTACTCGGCGGGTATTTGGTGGCATCTGGCATCGAACCCAGGCTTTCCGGTCTGGGGTCCGATGCTCTAACCACTAGGCTACCCATAGCCCTAGAAAATTTAATAAAGTAGAATTAATATTTACGGGTGAAACTAAACATTTATTATTAAGATGTGTTAACAACTGATTCATCTACTTCAATGTAGAGTCCCATTTCTTCTATGAACTTTCTCGTATTGTCTCAACAATGTATTGGAAGACCCATTTCATTACAACCAACTCCTAATGATGCTTGCATACCTCCTGTAAGCTGTTTTTAACATATTTTTAAAAGTTCTTACGATGTAGTTAAATAATGTTTCCCACTTTTTGAATAATTCCATTCATACATTAAAACCAAAACGTATATATTTTACTGCATTCAAAATAAAAAAGTGAAACATCTGAAATAACCCCAGACGATAGAATTAAAATAGATTTTCACTCTTCAGTAAAATGCCATTATAAGAAGTACACTTAATCTGTTTTTGCGCGGTGGATAGGGACCGCATAAAAGCAAACGCATAAAAAAAAATTGCACAAAACTTCACGAATAGCTATAAAATATAGTTTTCGGAACACAAAAAAAAAATTTTATGCGGTGGATAGGGACCGCATAAAAAAAGTCTCACGTTTAAAATAACTCAAAACCTTACGAAATAACTAGTACATACCTGGAATTTCGCCAAAAGTTTTGGAATCTGATTTACAAAATACACTTGCGAACATTTTTAAATATTTTATTTACATATTATGTGATTATTTTATACATACAAAACTTTTCAAAACGTATAAACATTATCCTTCGCAGTCTGACAATTTACGCGAACTTTCCCGTGATAAACTGGTTCAAAATCGCTTTCGTCACTTGAAGATACTATCTCGCACTCGTTTAGAGTTGACTTTTTTTCAGGTACCATATAGTCAGTGATTAGTTTTTGCGACGACTGTTGTTTCACTAGACGCTTGTATATGTCCCGGTAGCCAGATATGCACGACTGAAGCTCCTTTTGGAATTTTGAAGTTCTTTCAGAATTGGTATCGATTGCAAGAAAATGACATTTTAATTTATGACAGAGTTCGAGTCCAGAATAGATTTTATCTGCTGTCATATGATCGGGTTCTCTTTGAAACAGAGAGCTTTCTCTGAGAGAGAGCTTGCATATGACATAATTATTTTGTATTTTTTTAAATGTCGAATAGAGAGTTTTGGAAATGGACTACTCATATAAAAAATCAAAAAAAAAAAATTAAGGGACCAATCAATCCTACTGATTTTTTTATTGATAACTTCATCAATTATGTTCAATTTGATTGAAATTTTTATTTACCGCACAAAAAAAAAATCGCACAAAAAAAATCGCACAAAAAAATCGCACAAAAAAAAATCGCTCAAAAAAAGACCGCACAAAAACAGGTTTGAGTGTACAATAAATTCCCTTTTACTCTAAATTTAAAGTATTTTAATCTCAAATTTTAAGACTAAATATGAGCTTGTCTAAACACAAATATTTAACAAAATTTCGGAAATCAAAAGCCTATTTACCTGGCCGTGAATTGAATAGTTCTATTCTTAAACAACCAAACATACATATTAGGTATGATCATGTCTTGGACGTGGCCTTCAATCGAATTCTCGAAAAAGATATCGGGCATCCAAATCCGTTTCCTCCATTCTAGATCAAGAACGACTTTATCTTCATCAGAAAGTACAGGAAAAAGAAGTCTTTCATCTATCCATCGCTTGGTCATCATTAAGTCAAATCGTACAGACTAAACATTAAAAACTCTGTCACTAAATACACATCAAACACACAAATATGCCTTTAATAAAATGTTTATTTAATTACATTTTAATTTAAAATTTGTTAATTAAGAAACAAATCAGTCCAAAGAATGCTTAGTAAGACTGTTTGGAAAAGAACAAGTAATATATAAAAAAAATTTAAGGTATCCGAACACGTTCGGAGTACTTTTTAACAAAATAGCATACTAAAACATTATAAAGGCTCTTTTAGGACTCAATACCAATAAATATTACTATATTTAACTATCGAAATTTAAAATAAATTACCTGAATTTTACGAAAATCCCAATTATAAGTGAAATTTTAGCAATATTTTTGAAAAACTTCAAAGCAGTTAGAGAAAAAAGTAATAAACATATATTAGTAAAAGTATTACTAAAACAAATTAGGTGCATTTATCTAGAAAATTTACTAAATTTAAATTTTTTATTAAAATTTGAAAATTTTAGAGCTGATTGAATAAACATTATAAGAAATGTTACATTTTTTATGAGACCATTATGTAAATAACAAGCCATAACTCAAAAAGTATTCATGCAATAAAAAATATTTTAGTACATTCTCTAGAAACATAAATATCAGGTTCAAAAAGTTTTATAGAAATACATTCGTAATATTTTGAGTTATCAGACTCGCCACGATAGATTTTGAGCAATTTAAGCGCCTTCTGGTAGATCAAAAACCCACTTCCGGTTTTTCTAAATTTATAAAATTGATTGTAACTTGACCTCTAGGTAGTATAGAAACAAAACAAAGTATGTTTCGTAAAGTCAAAAAATAACTCTATTCAATAAAATAAAAAACAAAAATATCTGTCTTGACTGAATTTGGTCATTTTCAATGTGTTCGGATACCTTAAGTCAATTTCTCTACTTAGGTCAACAAAGAAAATTTTATTTTAGTTACTTTTTATTAAATAGTTACAATTAATATAAATATGTATATGCACAGAACACAGAATCACAATATTTAGAGACAAAATAGAAAGTGATTTTCCTTGCAATATTTTCCATTTTCCTTTCTATATATGGTGTTGATTTTTTTTGTTACTTTATTCATTAATAAAATTTAATTATTCTAATAAAATAGTACAGTAAAAAAAGAAATCATAGTTTCAGAAACTAAGCCAGCCCAGGTGAGATTCAAACCCACGACCTTTGGAATAGAAGTCCAACGCACTATCCATTGCGCTGCAGGGACGGAACAAACAAATTTCCTTTCTTTCTATGTTGTTGGACTATTATTTTCGTTACTATTTATTCACTTATTAATGTAATTAATTAATTAATATTTGAAAAAACTGTATTAACATCAAGTGTCATTCACTACAAGTTTTAAAAAAATGTATTTGAACTTGAATGTGCATAAATAGAAAGTATTTTTTAAAGATTGAAAATTTGTGGGGACAAGATATATGAACATGTATATCTATATAGGGAGAAAGGGAGCTAATAGTAGGAATTGAAAAAATAATTAGTTGAGGACATGATTTTGAATTCGTTCGAGAGTACCCAAGCAAAACAGGCACTCAAGGGATCTCTTACATGCCGCATAATCATGCGACATGCACGCTGTCGATTTTCTGCATCATGAAAACCTACCGACTTAGGCCGGGGATGAACCCACAACCTCAAACGTACAAGGTCAGTGACAAACCAACTACACCACCCAGCCGGCAGAATAGTTTATAAATATTTGATTATTGAAAATACTTTAGGGATAAGATCAGAATGCGCACCCGTGTGAGTGTGTGCGAAAGTTCAACATTTTTTTCCTCAAAGAGAGCGTGTATAAAGTGGCTGACCTTGTGATTTATACAAATAAATGTTTAAAAATAGAATGCCAGTTAAAACTTTTGTATTTAATTATTAGTTCCTGAGCAGAAAAAAATATGCTTAAGAAAATTACTTTTACAATAGTAAACAGTTCGAATCCAAGTGATTCGCGTTGAACTTATACTGATTTAGAAACACACTTCTAACAAAAAGCAATTACTAGCATTTTTCTGGAAGCCATTTGTGTGGAATTCATGGTCATTTATTCTCTACACAGCAATACTTCTAACGAAAACTAAAAGTAGCTACTCAATAAGAAGTTGATGCAGGCCCATTGATCTGGAAATGCATTAATGAAAACCGATTTTGGAAGATTTTTTTTTCTGTTTAATTGATATACGAAACTTTATCGCAGTCCCCATTTTACTTCAGATAGATTGGATAAAGTATAAGTGACACGCAGCCTTAATAAATCATATTTCGATGCAGAAAAGCCTAATTTCCTCAAGAGAAAAAACCTGAAAACGCCGGGTCACGCAACTGTAACACATATGACGTTCGAGATGACAATTAACGCGAGTCAGAAAATCCCTCCATGATAAATTAAACTGTTTTTCCCCCTGAAAAATGAACCTAAGTAATGTCCCTTTTTGCTTTCAACCTTTTTGAGACCAAAATATAACTAATCATGAATTTTGAGCCAGTCAAAAAACTTCGATCTGCTCATTTGCAGTCAATCATGTGAGCATGCTAAGTTAATCAAGAAGGAAAAGTGATTTGCGACATTCACAAGACCTAGTTGACATATTAAAGGAGAATTCTCGAGATGGATGAAATTTATAAAAGTATATCAATATTTTCAGTATGGAACATAATCAATGGAGTGTTATTAAAAAGATAGTGAGTTTTTTGGCGTTATGTACAAGAGTAAACTATGTCCATCGTAATGAATATATAAAAGTGTCATTTTATCAATAGTATAATGGTCTGAAAATTGCAAGTAATGTAAATATAATGAATAAAAATACTTACAAATTCAGTTTTGCAAACTCAGTAAAATAGTTATAATAAAAATAACTTCCAAACTTCATTATATTAGAAGTATTGTTCATTGATTAAAATCCATCAATCACTTAGAATAGAATATTTATTAAGAGAGATATAGTTTCTGAATAACATAGAGCAATCTTTTCTTTTATTCTACTAAAAATATATTTCATTAATTATACTATTTACTTTAATTCTACAATAATTTGGAAATATCTTTGACAAGAGGAGTGAAAAGTTTATTTTAAGAAGATTAATTGATTATAAAAGCTGTACTCTGAAGAAACACAAGAGCTATGGGCTGCGGACGAACCATGGCCAAACGACGACAGCGACACCTGCTGCCATTTCTTTGTCCCAAACTTCTAAGCCCCCGCCAGCATGAAGACTTAGAGACTCGACGAATTTAACGCTAATGGAAGGTCTTTAGTGACTTTGATTTTTTTTTCCATCAACGTAACACTGGAAGTTGCATTAAGGCGTGTCCTTAGTGACATGGAGATTCGAGCCCACGACTTGTTGATTAAGAAAGCATTTGCTTCACGACATTTTCATGCAATATCAGTTTATTCCCATACCTTAATTTTGCATTGCTTACATAGCTGTTCATGCTATATTGTTTGTCCATTTTACTTCAAATATTTCAGTATTTTCCGCACTGCAATTACGTTTATCAGTTTTGCTTTATTTTTACAGCTCTTATGTATTGTAATTATGCAGTATTATTAATTGTACCTTTTTACAGTATTGGTATATTACACATTTCTAAATTAGTCTGTTGAAGCTTCGAGAGTTAAGCTTTAGATAATGCATTTTATTTCAACAATGTACGAAAAAAATAGTGTTTTTTTTTTAAATAAAGTGTGAGTGAAAAGAAAACCTTGGGATTCTTGATGTTATTTTAATGGCTTCATTTCGAATGATTTTAGTCTATTCAAACAAACTACTTATCTCCGTATTAATCTACAGTCAATCCTAAAATTATTTCAATTTTTTTGTTTATTTTTGCAAATTGACTACGAGCTGAAGTGAACTGAATCATTTAATTTGTGTACTAAATAATCTTCTCAGATAAAATCGAAAAATATAGATTAAAAAGATTAAAATATTCAGGCAATACCGTGAAAAGAAGTTAGAATTATACTTTTTGAATTGGTGGCATTGAACTAAATTGGTCTACATCCAGTATGGATCGAAGAGTTAGAGAACGTAAGTAAATTGTGCTACTTGCATTTATTTCCCCAACTGTGTATAACTGAGAACTTGTTCTTTCAAGTAAAGGCTTCCTTTTGTTATACTCGTGAATTCGGAGCTACGCTATTTTCAAATCTCTTAGATTCTTTTTTTTTCATCTCAGAAGCTCAGACGGAATGAGTGCCAGAGCCTGATGAAATTGTTAATTTGATTGAAGAAATTATTGATCTCGCCAGGCAAATAAATTTAGAAGTGGATAGTGACGACGTTCAAAAACTGCTCGATTCACAAAATCAGGAGTTGACAATGGATGAGCTCATAGAAATGCACGAGCAAGAGCAAGACATTGAAGAACTAGAGTCTTTAGACTGTTCAATCAGAAGATCGAATGACGGCAGGTAATTTGACAGAAGGCCTCAGTTTAATAAAAAAAAAGGGTCACAAATTTTAGAAAACACATACTCCAACGAAAAGAGTATTTTTTTCAACAAAGCAAGGAATAAAAAAATTATTAGCATGCTACGAGAAAATTTTGCAGGAAAAAAAATCTTGAGCCGACTGACTGTTTTCTTAGATTTTATGAAACCTTCTACATCAAAATAACTTCGGTTTGCGATTTTATATTTGAGTTATCTGAAACTTATTTTGTACTAAATTACTATTTCCTTTCTTCTCCGGTCCCAACTAAAAAATAATTTATGTGTATTTATGTGCAAAATTATACTCCGAGTTACGCGAATTCGACTTACGCGGTTATCACTCAGTTCCACCTATTGCGTAAGTTCGGGGTATTACTGTACCTCTCAAACTACAGGCTGTTATACGAGTTTAATATAGTTTTACTCATATAGATTAGTTAAATTATAATACTATACGTGTTCGAAATAATTGGAACAAATGGAAAAAAAGTGATTTTTTTTCTAAAACTTTAGCTTTTTATCATTACATACCTTAAGTAGACTGAAAAATCTGTATATGTGTACGAAGTATGCCTTACTTTAGCAGAAATGACCTTTTCAACCCGTCTTGGTATTGACTACACAGAGTAGCACACATGTTGTTGCATATATGTTATGCCCTCAGTTCTATGCTATTTTTGAGATGCTTTGGAAACAATGTTCCACCACTTATGTGGGACAGGGGAAGCTTTAGAAATCTATATTTGAGTAATCTGTCACACAATGATCTAGAAGAACAGATAACGTGATCGCAAGTACTACTTGATCAGAGACTCCGTAACAATCACTGATCAATGATGATGTTTTTGAGTTGACTTTAAGCTGATTGAACTGATAATCATTATCTCTATCAGAGACTCTTTCCGTATTTGTATTTATTTAATTTTATAATATTTTGGTTTTTAATTCTTTAGAATTTTACTTGAAATTCTTTAATGGGTCCCAATATCAAAGTCTTCTGTTTTCTTCCAAATCTCTATGCTAATTTACGTGTTCGTTTCTTGAAAGTTCAATGATACAATGTTTCCTAATCTATACTTTCTCTGTGCAGTATTTAAAACATTATTCAATTAAGGAATTTGGCTGACATTAACACAATGATAGCTATTTGAAATAATACACTTGGATAAATTTAGATTTCCTTGAAAAAAATGCAGTCTACACAAATAGGACATTTACATGCTATTACAAGCAGAGCATATCCACTTTTGATGATATTGGTTTTTTTAAGAATGTAACGTTTATACTCCACGATAGTACTTTCTTAATTAATAGTAATTATCATGGTGTTTATATTAATTAAAGACACTATTCTGTGCTCGAAAACCACAAGAATGGAAGTTTTTTCGAACAAATACTTATTTTTTAAGGCCACCGTTTCAGTTACCTTACAAAAACTCACAAATTTGTTGTTGAAGCGTAGTGATGTCTCATGTCATTTTTGTACGCAACAAATTAAGACATCTTTTGAGAGAAGAAAGCTTATTTGGCAAAAATACACTTGGAATGGGCACTCAAAACCCATTCAAGTAATTCTTCTATGACACTTACCCATTTTTCCCACGTTGCTCTGACGTTAATACTCAACAATAAAAAAGTATATAAAAACAAAAGTGCAACACTTACCGAGAAATTTATTGTCACATTATCATCTATTGGCAATTGATTAAAAGACGAAATAAATCAGGGAACTGGTGAGAGATGTCTCAATTTCCATAATTACATGGATATGCCATATTTCACGAGAAAGAAAAGCAGGTGGTTAAATATGGGGCCCTTATTATACTTCGGTTTTCTGTTCCGTTATTAGTCCGTTTTTTCTCAGAAATCTAACTTTAAAGAGCATTTTTTTCAATAAAGAAATTAAAGATATATTTCCTATATTTATTAAGGTTCGTTTATCAAAATTCAAAATGTAAAGATGTATAAATATGCAAAATATTTCTAATTTTACTAAAAAGAGAAAGTGATTTTTTTAGCGTTTTGTGCTAACAAGAAATTATTTTCTATTTACACACTTTAACTTTTTTTTTTCCTCTTCATATCCTAAATTTATCATTTAAAACGATTGCGTTACAACTTCGGCAAGTTAAATAATTATAAATTTTTAGAGAGAGAATATAACAAAATTTCTCTATTTTTCAAAACTTTAAGTGCAATGCAAAGATATTTTTAAGAAGAAAAAATATATGTAAGAAGATACATATACATGAGGTGTTCTTTATATTTGAAAAAAAAATTCTGCCCTCTTGCTTAGCTAAGTAAAATACAACTTTTTCAGCGGATAATGATTGAAACAGATAAAAAAAATTCGGTCCAACTTAATTTATATGCTTTATTTGTTTTATTACAAATGGGTTTCGGTTTTGACGCGTTATTCGTCTCTGTATTATCAATAGCTTCCTAATACCTAATCCAAAATGTTTTCTTAATCCTGGCAAAAAAGTTGCCTTTTTTAAAAAGTTTTTTAAAAAGTGTGTTGCAAAGTATGTAATTAAAAAATATATAACGATGTTCGACAAAAAATGTAAAATGAAAAATACACAAAACTGTATGAATGTGCTCACTCAAGATCCATTACTAATTTTAAAATAAACAGGTCTCAAAACAATATAATAAAGCCAATCAATTATTAAACAACTCAAGCACTTGAAAACCTTGAAAAGATTGTAATAAATATGAAACTGTGTTTAGAAATATAGGATAAAAATAGTCAACTATAATCCTTAGAAAGCAATGATAAACAATATTGTGATTATCCTTCAAAAGTCAAAAGGTATGTAAACATTGGAATACCTGTTTTCATTTTTCTCATTTAATTTGACATGGATACTAGGAATGTTTCATTCCACAGGATGTATAATTTGAATCGATTCTAGCAACTGATCGCTGAATGTAATACGGTTGCACTGGTAAACAAACCGATTTCATGAAAATGATTCAAGTTTAACATTGAACAGTAGAGCAAAAAGGAAAAAAAATTAGTTTTTTTACTATTCTACTGAGTAAATGTACGTAGCATAATGATTACGATAGTTTTGAAGAGCTTATTTGATTTTTACGTAATGTACTGAACGCCTGGTGTATTGGGAAATAGATTACGTATCGTTATTTGTCCAAGAGGAATTTTTAAATTTCTTTGCAGTAGCATGATAAAATCCGATTGTTATTATTTATTTTCTACATTCAGATTTGTTATTATCTTTTGCCATAATCACAGTAAGCAAATAATAAAATTTTTAAGTGAAAGTCTAGCTTTAACTTTATAAACACATGTAGTTTGAATTGAAATAAATCCATAAGAAATATATATGTGTGTGTGTGTGCGCGCGTGTGTGTGTGTGTGTGTGTGTGCGTGTGTGTGTGTGTGTGTGTGTGTGTGTGTGTGACAAAAACTAACAAAAGCTTGTTTTCAGAAGATCATTTTAAAATTACAGAACGCAATTACAGAACTTATCCACTTAAATTCACGAACATCATATATTTTTGTGAAAAGTTTTATGATGTAATATTATAATTCCGTAAAATATACATTAATAACTTGAAATAATTATGATTCTGGAGAAATTCAACTATTTGTTTTATATACGTAGAGCACGGGGGGAAAGCTAATATTCCATAACTGCAAAAACATCTTGAAAGTTTATACATAAATGTTTGTACTTACAGTAAAATAAAGACTCAATATTTATAACAATGTATTAGTCATCTGTTGCATATCTTTATACTTTGCATTGAGGATAGAATGAGTTATTGATTAGAGCTTGTTAAGTAATCATGAATAGCATTCAAGAGTTCCAGAGTCAACATGAGATCAATATTAGGAACAAAAGATGCTGAAAAATATCAATAGTTTCTTCTCCTTTCTTTAAGATACGGTCAAATAATAATAATTTACTACAGAAAGTAATGAAGCCTCATATTTTTAATTATTGATCTTTAAAGCAATATCTTTGTCTCTAAAAATTAGATCTTATCACTAATAGAAAGAGTAAGCATAAAAATATTTTATAGGAAAAAAATTTAGTTCTGCTTTTGGTTTCTATTTTTAAAAAAAATTGCAAAAATGGCATACGTAATCATTTAAATAACAAAAAACATTATCCACCAAAATATATATTATGAATAACATCTTACTGACATTATTTTCAAACAATGATCTTTTTTTTTTTTTCTTTTCTTTTTTGTATTATGTGATAAAAAGTTATAAATAATTTGAATTTCAAAATATTCTGAGTCATTTAAGATTTCTGTTTCTGGTTTATTGAAAAAGTATACGTCACAAAATGCGCTTTAACATAATCACATAAAAAATAATAGTTCACACATTGAAGTAATATTGTGATCTTTAAGGTTTAAGGTAAAGAATTCATTTCTATACATGTTATGTTTCCTTTATATGTAGAGAGAGAGAAATTTTATGTGATATATATATAACAAAAATAATGCTTACATTCTTAAACGAACTTTTTGCCTTACTCAGCTGAATTGTGATTTCATCATAAAGAAGGTTTTAAAAAAATGTTGGCTTTAAATTATTGAGATGATATGTATTAAAACAAATTTAAAAGGGACAAAAAAAGTGCAAACTAACTTTACATCATCAAAGCATCTCACATGTTATATTCCAGTATAAAAATATTTTAAGTTACGAGGAAATATATATATATATATATATATATATAATCAAAATTTCTCTACAAGAGAGCGATGAATTAACATGATTAAAACTGAAAAGAATTGTAATTGCAAGATAACCAGACAACATATATGTATATTATATTATACTAATGTTCTTAAAATATAATAATTTAGTCCATAGAAAGAAGGGAATATTTTCGTAGAATATGTATCTGATTATATAACGAATCTAATGCATTTATTATGAAAACGACTCAAAAATATTTTAAGAATTTGCTAAAAGTTTTCTTGTAATTTTTTTCTCTTTACACATTAAAGTAAAAAAATAATTTCGTATCTTAACGACTTTAAGTTTATCAAGTCCATTTTTATTGTCATCCATGTTACCATACAAAACAGTAAATTGGCTTATTACGATTTAACCAATAGTTTTAACTGCTCACATTTGAAAAGTTTAGTCTAGAAATGCCAATAATTAACTAAATTTTTAAATAATACACTATCATATGCTAAACAGAAGCTTCTATATCAGTTCAATCTTTTTATAACGCCGCCTTAATAATCATTGATAATATCACAATAATATAACTTACTTCAAAATATTTTATCTTTTCGATAATTTTTAAAGCAACAGAGAATGTCAAAAAAAAACTATCCTGCAGTACAATTATTTTTTTCCTCAACGTTTATTATTTTTCTTTTTCAAAAATAAGATAGAAATTTATTTAAAAAACAAATAGGAGTATACATTTCAGATTTGACTACATACGTCATTGTCTACGTCTTAAAAAGACGTAGTTTAGTAAAAAGCGATTTATACTTTTAAAATAAACTATATTAGTGTTAGAGATTCATATTAATATCAAATTTTAAAATATGAGGTTCTTTTTCTTTTTAATTTTACATTCTGTAAAATTTGAGGGGGGATCTGCCAATTTTACTTCTTTAAATGAACTTATCTTATTTTTTCGAATGTTCTGAGCAAATAAACAAAGATTAGAAATAAACAGTATTTTGTAGTTTTATATGTTATGATGTTATGACATTATTGATCGCAGTGGGTGAAAAGATTTATGTTGTGAACGGCACCAGAGAAATAATTACTAATGACCATCGTAATTCATGCGAATTAAACTTGTAGTACGTGGATTCAGACATTGTTTTTGTTAACGTTCTAAAGAATTGTTTAATCGAAACCATCCTAAAATGTTGCCAATGCTGTTTAAAGCTTTTGATCTTCGCTGGCATAGCAAGTCACAACTACAATTGTTGTTTTTTTTTAAAGATAGTTCTTAGTTTCAAAAGATACATCCATCATCTAGCCTTATCAATTGAACAGAAAATTTTTTTATCCTATCTTAAATTTTATCCCCCTCATATGCAATATAAAAGGAGGCTAAAAACCAGCTGAAAAGAAGTGTATAAAGTTATTCAAATAAATAGTTGGTAGATAAAGCTATCAGGGTTATCATTTCCGGTGTTCTGTACAGAATTAAGTAAAAACTTTCTAAAACTATTCGTACAATTGAAACTAAAATTCTAAGCCAATTTGCATTGTAAAAATTTGAAAGAAAATAAAACATCCTCATTTCATTAAATAAAAATATTCAAAGTAATTTTCTTATTTTAAAAACGATTTTACAGCACTGCATAAAAGAGAATTAAAATAATTCATATTTTTGCTTTAAGCCATTTCAAAAGCTTATGAATGAAATCTTAAAAATCATTTGAACGTAATATATCTGATGCCTCACTTCATAATAAACTCTTAAGTTCGCAATCTGATTTTGGTATATCTTAATAGAGAAGCAACACAAACAAAAGAATTTGTGACATGAAAAATGTATTTAGATAAATACAGATGTGCTCACAATTATAGCATGACAGAGAAAAACAAGAGAGCAAGTATCTAGCAAAAAATGCTAAAAATCATTCAAAAAAGGATTTATTGCAGAGAAAATGTCAAAATAGTTATAAATGCTCAAAATATATTTTTCTAATTACGCTATGCATCAACTTGATACCAGAAAATATTGATTTCTTGCTGATAAGATTACATACAGTGTAGATTATTTCTTAAGACAAACAGCAGTTTTAATAAAGTTTTTGAAATCTATGATGCTTAAGTAAACAAAAGAAAAATGATTACACGAAAGTCTTTTTAGAACACAAAAATCTTGAGTAACTTTCTAAATACACTGCTGTCCATTCAAGATGCAACACCATGAAAGAATTATCCAATGGACGTGAAATACATGAATATATGTACATGAGCAATATATGAATCTTGTGTGTGTGTTAAGGCATGTAGATTATTTAGCATTTTAATACTCATACAAATCATATGCGATAAAGCACGATGTACATAAAGAGAGAAAAGTGAATGCAGATTAAGTTCTGTATTCACAATAATTGACTGATTAACAGAAAAACTTTAGTTCTTATAAAGATTACAGATTATCAGTGAGATCGTGTTGAACGAAATGAAGCTACAGTGATGCGAATATAGAATCGGTGGGTCCAGGAGGAAATAATCAACCCACGGGAAGTACTACTTATTTATTAATTTATTTACTAAAGAGGATCGAACTCACTCAGAGGGTTTAGAGCTACAAATCGGCCCCCTTCGAGATAGACAAGAAATAATGCAAAAAATGCATTATATTAAATACAATATAATAAATACAATATATTAAAAAATACAATATATTAAACACACACACAATAAACCACCTTTGCCAAAGGGCAGAGGCAGGGAGAAAAAATTGCATAAATCAATCGCAAATAAGTTCTGAAATAAGGAAACATGAAACTAACTTATTATGAATCATATAACTGTGAAAAATAGAATGTGTGTGTGAAACCAGGAAGGAATTACTTCCTGTGTAGGTTTCATAAGGTCAAATTTGGTATCGGGACGTTGAAAAATATATTGATCAAAGTCACCAGGAAAACAACATAAACAATTAGAAGTGGAAATCAACTTGAACCAATCATTGTAAACAGGGAAAAGAGTCATGATTGGTAAGATAGATATCGGAGAAGATTATAATCAGAGTTTCTAATAAACAGTTTGAACCTTTGCATAGTTTGACCATCATTTTAGCAGGAAGTCCAAGAGTAACGGATAAAGTTTTTGAAATAATTTAGAAAAGAGTGAAGAGCTGAAACAGCAAAGACTTCACCTTCAAGAACAGCCTTTTTTTACATAAAAGTACATTAAAAGGGTCATTATTATAAAAAAATAATAAAGGATTATGTCGAGAATACTTATATTTCATGGAGTTCACACACAGATAACTTCATAGATTTGTAAAGTTATTTAGTTATAAGATAGAGAAGCTGTTAGTGTAAATGTGAAATTTATTTCGGGATGAACCGTACAGCAAACAGACACACCAATAGTAGAAAACTCTGCCTGGAAAACAGTAACATAATTATTAATCTTGAAAAGGTAGGATTTAAAGAGAGAGCCCTGGTAGGAGATGAGAGAGAGAGAGAAGAGGAGAGGAGAGAGAGAGAGGAGGAGAGGAGAAGAGAGAGAGAAGGTACACACCAAGGTAGTCTCAGAACCGATTTTGGAGCCGTCAGTGTAAATTTCTCACTCCAGCGGATTTTCGTAAATGTTAAAATAAAAGGACCTAAGATCAGGGAAGAGAGTATGAAGGAAATAAAGGAATCTAAGTTAGAGAAGGAGATGACGCCTGAGAAAATATTTCTTGCCTGTTCCAAATTTGGATATTAAAAAAAGGGGAAAAAATAGTAATATGGATAAGAAAAGAATCCTAAAAAGAATACTAGAGACATCGGGGAGGTTTTGTTATACTTAGTGATTATTAAAAGGTATTTTTGGGTGGATTTATATATAAGTTTTTTAATTTGAGTGTCGATAAGACACCCTCCCCACAATTCTGCTCTGTTAGTGATAATTGGGTGGCCAACAGAAACATACAAAATCTTCATCAGAGGAAAATGTAGATAGTTAAAATTGTTTGCTACACGCTGGAAGTGGGAAAGATTGAAAGCCTCGTCACATCACCAAGTATAAGGGCATACGTGTGTGCATACAATGAAGGATCTCATAGCAACAACAAAAACCCGAGCACAAGAATAAGGGTCTGTTGCATAGAAACATTTTGTCAGCCCGTACTATTCGACGTCATTTTACAGCAGAGGGAATTTCAGGGAGGAGACCATTGTTGCGATTACCTTTGACCAAGCTCATGCGACTGCAATGGTGCATTAAACGCTGGACAAGAACAAACAAATGCAAGGAATTTTGCCTCTCTAAATCTATTCTTCGCCTGATGTTGTGATTTGAGATGCTAATGGACTTTATTAAGATCCCTCTTAATACGTAATGTAAGTATACTCAACAGCCATCTCAACGTGTCTGAAGTGTTGAGATCTGATGTCATCCCTTACCTTCAAGGCATGCATGCGTCATATTTCAACAGGATAAAAATGAAATCACACGTACACACTTCATTCGATAACTCATCACTTCCCACCAGAATGGATTAAGTGTGCTCCGTTTCCCTCCCAAGCACTCAATCTGTCACTCATCGAATACATGTGACCGATGCTTGGCAAGTGGCTGTTCGACAATCGTATGCATCACACGCTGTGGAAGATGAATGAGTCAATATACTCATAGAACATATCCATAGGCTTTTATTTTCAACGTCAAGGCACATTGTTGTAGTTATTTCCAGCAATAGAGACAGCAGAAAATACTTTTATATTATTTCTTCAAAAAATTCTTCTATATCTTTTGCCCATAATTGCATTGTATTTTAGATAGCCATCTCAGTTCATTAATCTGATTTGTTTTCACCTCAAAATAAGATATATATCGCTGATAATAAATTAAGAAACTAGTTTTACAAGAAAAATTAAGCCTTATTAATAAAGTTTAAAGAATATTGATCGACACTTATATTCAATGCTTTTTCTTTTCTATCTATTTTGGCGGGGAGGGAGGGGAATTGGTTGATTTTAAGAAGAAAATTATTTGGAAAAATAGTTGCTTTAAAGCAACTACTTTTCATTAAAAAATATTTTTATATCTCTAAGGCGATCAAATTTTTTTAAGGAAAAATTCATTCTGAAATTTACAAATTGTATTTTTTCTTTATTCGATTATTTAAAATATTGAAAATATATACATATGAAGCATTGATAGCTGTCAAATGATTTTACAATAAGCAAAAATTGTTATATCTCCCATCAAAATTTGAAATTTTTTGCGAATTCTTTTTTATAATATGACTATTTTACAAATATTATTACTTATTAAAAATTTATTTTGATAATTAGTAATCTAGTATTACTTGATCTAGATGATATTCTGAATTAATTTCAATTAAACAGCATTAACTAAACTTTAAAAATTTAATATAATTTTTTAATATAATATTTTAATAAATTTCATTTTATACTATAAATTTATTTATAACAATATTAAATTAATTCATTCTTCATTCGTCTAAAAATAATCCAGAATCACTCATGGGATAACTTTTTGCATGTAACTTGCATGTGTCTTTTTTTGTTTCACTCAAAATTAAATTCATTCAATGTTCGAGATGTTGATCATTCGGAAATGAAGCATCATATGTTATTGTATGCAATTGTATGTTTGCAGATAATTTCGGTATTATATAATGCTAATTATTACAAATGGAGTCATTTTATTTGTTACACATAACAATAAAATTTTAATTACATGGTGTTTTATACTGTTTAACTTTGCTCATTTGATATTTTCTTTTCTTTTAAATTCAAATATTCAATCTCTGAGCCAAAACTAAATTTTCCTATCAAAATGTTATTGTATTAAAATTTTACATTTAAAATCATAGTAAAATATTCTGGCATTCTTAATGAAAGTTCTTTTATTAATGTGATTGCTTGAACTCTTTATTACAAAAAAAAACTTTTTCTCCTAAATATCTTGCCACTATTGTAAAATATTTTCTGGGTAACTGAGCTTATCAAAGTCTTCAAATATTTGCCGTTGAATGCAAATAATGTTGTAAAATATATTGTAACATTTGTAGTAAAATCTTATAGTTTTATGTATGAATGCTAATGTTTTTTCCCCCTAATATTCTGATTTAATGTAAGTATAAATGTGTAAGTGTCATTGTTCAAATTTGATTTCTCTGAAATGTTACAGATAAAATCGCAACTTTAGTCACGCTATTGCATTTGTACGACTCCGATTTTTTTTATTCGATTTATTTTGATTATTTTGGCTCTAAATATTCATGGTGTATTATTAAATTGGGGGATTGCTGAATGAATTCAACATATCATCTCTAAAACATATCACGTTTTCTCTTCATTCGTAGTAACCAAAACAAAACAGCAACTGTACACTGTCGCAAATGATGAAAATGAGCTTTAATATAATGGAATTACACAAACTATACCTGTCGATAATCAAGTTCCTAAAAAATTATACAGTTGGAAAATTAATCTAAATAAAAAATAACACAGAAGCACAAAAACAAATCATTTGAAAAAAACATTAAAGAAATCTATGCAAGCTGTATTAAAAGTAACTCTTTTTATTTCTAGTATAGATACTCATGAGTTATGAATGTTTTAGGAAAAATCGATTGTCAGTTTTCATGGATGACTGATCTGAAAATCTCTACCCTGTAATCAAGCCCACAACTCATGATAATAAGATTACCAGTAGGTGTTACTGCTTGAATACAAGGTAGAAAAAATTGCGCATTCAAAATCATTTTCAATGAAATGCTTTTGAAGTTTAGTATTTCTTTAATCGCGTGTACCAATAATACTGATTAATATATTTGACATGAAATATACTTATTACACAAAATTGTAGGAGTTTTATACCCATCACAATCATTAAAAAACAATTCCTTTTATAGTTTCAATATCGAATGCTTAGGTTGTAACTGCATGTGAATATCATATTAATCACTAACGAAAAAGTTCAGATTATCGCTTAAATTTCTAAAAGAAAAGCTGTCACCTATATTTTATTTTATACACCTTTTAACTACACGATATTTTCTCTCACCTAGCAACGTATTCCAATAACAACGTTTCTCTACATTATGATTGCTGCTTTTCAAAATTAAATTTAAAAATTTTGAAACTTCGTTAGGTCTTTAAATAACACATTTTAGAAGCAAAAATTACAATAAATATATTACAAAAAGCAGTGCTACTATCATTACTATTGTTGTTATTATTCATAAAGAAAACATTTAAGGTATCCGACTACTTGCGACAAAAAATTTTAAAGAAAAATGGAGATATGGGGATTTTTGTATGGTTTTTAGATTTGCTTAACTCATTTTAAGAAAAATATGCTAAAATTAAGAAGAGAAATAGAAATTATTATTACTACAATGGGAAAAAAATGGGTAAAAATTTACAAAAAAATAACATAAATGGGGCCTATTCTGTACCAAAGGTTTACGAACAAAATTTCAATTTTTCAACTCTAATGTGTTGCTATGTTAATCATTTTTGAAATGACCTTCAGGATAAGAGATACTTTAAATTTTACAAAAACTAGAGCACTTTATCTTAGTTATTATATGAATTGTTTAAAATGACAGTGATTGTATTCATATAAGGGACTGTAAATTTTGTAATAAAACAGCGATTGATAAATCTGAAGGTTAAAACTCGTCTACTATTATACAGAACACACACAAAATATTTCAGTTAATTAATTTCCAAACTTTTTTAGTAATCGCTATTCCCATTTGAGCATTTAAAAAAAGAACACTTCGAGTAAAACGCGTTTTAAAGTATGACATCTTGCTCAAAGTAATGGTATCTGTTTTTACTAAAACGCTTGTAGTTTTTGTTCTAGTGAACGGAAAACAATAAACTTGGTATTTTTATAAAGCTAATAAGATGGTCTCTCTTAATAAGGTTTATCAATTTTTGGCAAAAATTCACAATTTTAGGGTAGTCGGATACCTTAATAGGATCTTTCCAATTCAATTCCTTAAGCAATTACATCTGAAATACTAAAGAAAATATTTTAAATTTGAAAAAAAGGGAAGCAAAAGGTTTTTAAATAATTTAAATTTGAAAACGTGATGTGAATAATCCACTTTTCCGGAAACATACTCTTTTAAAAAATATATTAAATTGGAGAAATAACTTTTATTGATTTTTTTCGTGAAAGAAAATAAAACCAAACATAACATTCATACGCAAACATTTTTTAAAGCCGATTGATTTCCATTTATGCATTACATGCGTCATTTAAGCACATCATGGATATTTCTGGTGCTTGTTCCCAATATAGCACAAAACACACGAAAGAACTGTGTTTGTAAAAAGGCAACACAATAATTTTACTATTTTGCCAATTTTTTATATATATATATTTTTTTTTTGGTTAATTTTCAACATGAATACCTTGCAGAGGAATATTTTTTTTTCTCATTAGAATATCATCGAGGATTAATCATGCATTAAGTATGAGAATTTCTCAAAAAAGTTCTCTGATTATTTTTTAGATTTAACTCAATAACAGTGTTGCCTTTTTTTTATTGTTTTTACAATATCAACAATTCTACTTGAAAAAGATGAAACAAATATTCGGAACACGATAGCGTGTTTCTCTAAGCTCAGTTGCGTGATTCCTAATCATACCAGTAACATCTCGGAAATTATGATAGCGATAGATTCAACTCAGCAAAAGATACATGCAGTATAACTTCTCAAGACCATGACTTCTTTCACGCAAAGTCGGTGTTTCGTCCAATGAGATTTTTTTTCGGGGGGGGGGGGATATGATTTTTATTAAAATAAGAAAACTAAATTAGTTTACAGTCTACGATAACAAATTCCTCATTAAAAAATTGAGAAAGTCTTTTTAAGAGAACAATAAACGCAAAAAGACGAAATTTACGTGAAAGAAAATAATTTTGATTGAAAAATGCAAAATTAAGGATGTAGTATATACAGGGGGATTCACTATCCGACAGACAAATTTGCAGGGTGTATAGGAAGTACAGAGATGACTCAGAATCACATAGGAATTCAGGGTGTCAAATGCAGTAGTTGCAGTCAATGGTACAAAGAAGAGAAAAAAAAAGAAACAACAACACATTAATAGAAGATAAAACTTGTTATTTAAAGGCTGTATAACAACAGGTGTTCGAAATTACTACCAAAAATCCTCTGGCAGGCCTAAAAATGACACTTCATGGAATTCCTTAAGTCCTAGAAGATTCCTGTCATGTCACGTTGAGGTAATGTTCGGTTACCTCTTACATCCGAACCCTCTTGTCTACCTGTAAACCCGGCTAGATGTGTAGGAGGAACTGAATTATCCACAGACATTATTTCCAATCTAATTTGATTTATTAATTATTATTAACAATTATTAAACAGACACAATGCAATTCTAATTACGGCTTATGATTTATCGTAGAGTTCGGAGGTGAGATTTTATAACATGGGGATACTACTACCGACCCTCAACTGAATCTAAGATAGCTTAAATACGCTTAATTACAACTACTACACACACTAATAACTAGCTTCTACTTAATCAAGTGCACAGTACCTGAACCTTTAATGCATCGGATCCTATACTGGAAACTTTCAGGCACTCTCTTCGGCTTGATCAAATGACGATGGCTCCACGCTCTGTAATCTTTAATTAATTCCACTGCTTTTCAATCTTCAACTAGCCACTAATTCTCAAAAACTTCTGTTAAACTCCTATTTGCACACATTTAATGTATCCACTTCAGCGTGTAAACAACAACGTGTCAACAATTCACTTCCTTCATTTCTTTCTTACTTTCTTTCTGCCAACTAGCGAAAACCGAATTTATATAATATACCCCATTTACATAAATCACGTTCACTTTCTCGATGAAAGTTGGTTGAATTAAATATTTTGTTTAAAGAGATGAGGAGATATTAGTGGAACCGCGTATAGATCTGTCACAACGTGTCCTCGTGGCAGCTATAAACATTCGAGAGATGAGGTTTTCAACTGAAGGAACGGACGTCTTGTACCCCAAAAAGAATAAGTTAACTCGTTAAAGAGCCAGTTTCACGTATTCTTCTGTTCACAGTTGTGAAGGTCGTATGATGTAGAATACGTCTGTTCGGGTAACGTTCCTGGTACAGCCACCTAATGGCGTGTCCGTTACAATTCGCATCTCAATAAACTATCAGCATGTCGATCAGTTCCTCGTTTGAATGCGAGTTCATCTCACGACCTCGAGAAACGGATCAAAAATAACGACTTCCGGCTGGAATGATGTTCACGAAACCTTCCATCGACCGCAAGACAATTTGCAGGAATCTTCCAGAACATCAGGAAATCCATGAAGTGTCAACATCAGATTTGTCATACGACTTCTTGTTGTAATTTCGAACACCTGTTGTAGTACAACCTTTCAATAAAATGTTTTCAGTCCTACTAATGTGTTGCTGTTTCTGTTCTTTTGCTCTTCTTCTTTACACCACAGCACGCAACCACGGTATTCCTATGTGATTCCGAGTGTCACCTTTGTACCCCCCATACACCCTGCAAGTTTGTCAATCTGGTAGCGAATCGCCCTGTATATATATAGGGTGTCCAGCCTTAATGTGATCCAAAAGCTAATTCCCGAACCGTTCGGTTTAGATATGTACTTCCAATTTGAAAAATGTTTTAAAAAAGGTAAGGAATGTTTTTACGTGCTTTTCGAACCAAAAAACTCATTTACAAAAAAATTACAAAAATTAAATTTTTATACAGTCCCCAGATCCTATCACTTGTATTTAGGAAAAGATGCAGTACACAAAAACAAAGTAAACACAAAAAGTTTCATTTTATTACGATAAAAACTGACCGAGTTATACCTACATAAATTTGCAGCATCAGAGTTGCTCAGAAAAGGGGGTCGTATATAAATTAACTTTAGAGAACAGCAATTCATTATCTACAGAAGGAGCAAAAGAAAAACATCATAGTAATCTTAAAACATCGTAGTTAACATCATAGATTGACAATTTGTATTGCTGTATGACAAACAATAAAAATTAAATTAAAGAAATACAACTTGTACCAAAAAGATTAAAACAGCTTGTTTTAACAAATAGCAGCAAAATAATACAGGATTTGCCGTTTAAATTACAGCATAATGTGGAATGATGCTCCATTCATGAATCAGGGGCTTTATTATATCAGAATGACCAAATTAACTTAAATAATGGTGAAGGCGCTAGGTGTGGCACGAGACAAGGGAATACGTCTGTGACAACTCCCAGTTTTATACAAGCGTTGAACAGCACGGGCAATTGTACGATAAGATGGATGTCTTTAAGTGGGAAATTTAATGGTATAAAGTCTTGCCGTCTCTCTCTTATTTCGATTACTCTGCCCATAAAACAGTACCATTTCGCAGTATTCTTCATTTGTATACATCTCGTTCTCCCGTACTAGAATTCGTAATATTAGAATATGACTGTATGCAACTGCAAGCGACTGCACAACAGATTTTTAAAGTTCGTCATGATCAGCTAAAACGCAGCAATTCAGACTGAAGCCGCAGCATATAAGTCTATTTTTTGGAACTGCTTTTGAAATGTTTTCTTTGTCCAAAATATTTTATTTTGTCTATGTTTTACACGTACACAGAGTAAATTTTATTTCTTAAGTACTCAATTATTGTGTTATCAACGTATGCTTTTAAATTTAAAAACGATTTACATCAAAGTGACGTGCAAGAGTGAAAGTTTCCTGGCAGAGTTCCAACTGATTTCACTTCTAGCTTCTTGAAAATTGCCGAGAAAATGGATAAAATATATGATTTTCAAAGTTCCATAACTCGGTCAGTTTTTATCGTAATAAAATGAAACTTTTTGTGTTTACTTTGTTTTTGTGTACTGCATCTTTTCCTAAATATAAGTGATATGACCTGGGGACCGTATAAAAATAAATTTTTGTATTTTTTTTTCTAAATAGGTTTTTTTATTCGAAAAGCCCGTAAAAACATTCTTTACCTGTTTTAAAACATTTTTCAAATTGGAAGTGCATATCTAAACCGAACGGTTTCGGAATTAGCTGTTGGGTCACATTAAGGCTGGACACCCTGTATAAATATATATATATATATATATATATATATATATATATATATATATATATATATATATATATATATATATATATATATATATAGGATTATCAGAAAAGAATGACCCGGTTACAAAATTTAATAATTCCCAGATGAATAAACAGAAAATGATTCATTCATATATCATTGTAGGGATAAAATATGAAATTTTGAGTTTGTAACATTGTTTTTGTCAAATAGGTGGCAGTGACGTTGTAATTGTGAACAGAAGTGGAAATGGCGTCGCAGAGGGGAAGGCATTTTGTGAGTTCTCATTTGCAAGAAGTTTATCAGTAATCACGATTCAGGGTGAATTTAGAGAAAGTACCACAGAAATGCACCGATATCTAAGAATATAAGAAGATGGTGTAAAAAGTTCAAAGAAACTTGATGCCTGTAAAGGCAAAAGTCCAGGGCGACCAGGTTCGCAATCATATTATACGGGTGACGAAAGGAAATCTCATTGAACATTTGTGAAAACACACACGTGTATAAAACATTAATTTGTTTCTAACAATAACGATTAATACTACAAAATGTCAAATATTTCATGTAGCAACACCTACATTTTGTCATTGAATCGTAATCTGTGCATCAAAAAGCTTCGAATGGTATTTGTAGCGCAAAAATGGTGATTAAATAGATGATAATTATGCACATCGCTATAGATCTGACATCGTCGATGACAACGTGGAGAGTGAGGAGACGGAGTGTATAGATTACTTCTCAACTTTAATCCCATTCAGAATCTTGGGGTGGCCTTGCTGTGTCTTCAGGTTTTTCATCCCCAGACATTCTCATAGAACTTAAAACAGCTCTACAAGAGGAATGGTGATCACTTCTCAGTTGTTTGTCTTTGATATAAACATCTTTTTTGTTATTTACACCAACTGATATATATATATATATATATATATATATATATACTCACTTCCAAAAGTTAAGCACGGAGAGGAAAATGCTAATTTCCGGAAGCCAATCAGAATTGAAGAGGATGTAATTCTCTGCAGAGGTAGATGGAAGTATGTAAATATGTTAGGTAACAGCCAATCGTGCTTTCATGTCAAGAAATATGCAAAAAGGGCATTCTTATAAGAAGCCAGCTTTATGAAGGGTTACAGAAGTTGATTGTAAGTGCTGATAGGAGGTGTTTAAAACTTTCGTACAATTTTTTTTCAAAACATACGTGTTTCTATGACTTCCACAAAACGAATGAAAGATTCTGAGCCCTGGCGTGCTGTGGCGTGCATTGAAACAGGGCAGTTGATCACAGAAGTTGCTCTTTACTTCGGCGTTCATCATTCTGTAATTTCACGTTTATGGAAACAATTCCAAACCACACAGAGAGTTGTCCGAAGGCCCGTAGGCAGTCGCCCAAGGGTTACAACCCCTACGGAAGATCGATATATTGCTATTGTCACCAAGCGGAATCGCAGAGCGACCTCCCCACGTGTGACATCTATGGTTACAGCGTCCATTGGTAAGGCTATATCTGCAGCTACAGTACGCCGAAGATTACATATGAATGGACTGTATGCCCGGGTACCTCGAGTTTGCGTTCCTCTATCCGTCCAATCAAGAGGGGCACGATTAAAGTGGTGTCGGGAATATGGCAATTGGACTGTGTCTGACTGGGGCAATGTCATGTTTACTGATGAGTCAAGATTTGCTCTGGAGCCAGATGACAAGCGTATAAGGATATGGCTTAAATAAGAAACACGCAATCAGCCCCAAAACATCACCGAACATCACGCATTTCGTATGTAATTATGTGTAATTTATATTATGTGTAATTTTCGCCACGCCCGTTCGGAATCTGAGTCAAATATTCTTATTTTCACTCAAATGTTTTAAAATCAAATAGAATATTTTCTAATCACAATGTGATCAACACTCTTTTTTATGATATAATCAGACACAAAACTTCGCTCATTAGAAATCCAGACAAGAACACTTAACTAGATTGTTTTAGACTCTTCTTGTATTGATACGTACCAATTTCATTGTATGCAACACAACCATGTAAAAGTATTCTTTGACCATATAAATTAAAATTTTTGTTAGATATTTCGGAAGTAAATGACATTTTTTATGCTATTAAACTCTTTTGATATTTATTCATTCTTAACAATGTATAGTAATCCATGGGATGATGCTTTAGAGATATTTCTATATTTTGAATAGTAAACACAATATGAACAGAGGAAATTCCTCAACATTTCGTTTCTCAAATGCATTTTTTAGCAATTAAAAGTATGAATTAATTAAATTTTTGTAATCAAATAGAATTTTTAAGGTTCTTTGTTCATGACGTTAGCGGTTACAGACAAAACCAGTTGATGCTAATCATAATAGTGTAAACACTAAAAACTTACCATTTCTGATACATCCACATTCCGAACGTTCATGATAACTATAGTCATTTTCACTTCAGCCGGTCCATCTACAATGAGAAAACAAATAATACCATCTATAATGAGAAAATAAATTAAGAAAATTAATAATCTAAACAAGTTTCCATTCATATTTTGTCTTTTATTGTTACATTTTTCAAATATTATCATCTGGTATACTTGTTTTACGTTTTTATATATGATAAGTTAATTAAAATTATTTTTTTGATATTCATCACTCTAAGAATTACTCTAATGAAAATTGTGTAGCAATAGTAATTAAATTAAAAAAAGCTTCATAATATAAAAGTATTTTCAAAATATTGAAAGATGTATTATATAGTATATAAAAATAATGTAACAATAAAATAGAAAACAATGAAGCGTTATATATAATAAATTACAATAAATTACTTTGAATCTTTGGAGTTCGTAGTCCATCATATTCCACAGGTACAATATCTTCAATTCTAAGACGACGAGGATTGTAGACACTAAGTAAAATGTGCTTTGAATAAGAAATTTTTAATCAAAAAATAGCGGAATGTATTTTCAAAAGATAATATATCGATGAATGAAGAACTTATAAAATATTGTTTTCATATAAAATAAATTAGTGTATGCTAATCATGAAATCTAACAAATGGAATGAACTCAACGCCAGTATAATATAAGTAAAAAACTAAAAACATTCTGCTTAAGTTACAAATTTTAGTGAGAGATTAAATCAGGGGTGGGCAAACTTTTACATGACACGGTCTACTTCTAATTTTTTCAAGGTATTGCGGTCCACTCTGTGGCGTAGGTGTGATAAGCAAAAAAAAAAAAAAATAGCTCAACAATATTTATATTATAACAATAATAAAAACAGAATATGTACTTAACTACAAATCTACAGTAAAAAAACACACTTTTAAAACTGTGTTTTAAGTAAAACGCAAAATAGAAACATAATACTTATACCCACGAATTTAATATCAAATGATGCATTTATTATCAAACAATTCAAAATACATCAAAAATAAATCATTTTAATTTATAGTTAGTTCTCGTAGTTAAAGTCTCAGTAGAAGATTTAGTCTGCATACTATCGTACCAATCTTGAATATATATCTCGGAACATATAATCACTAACTGTTAATCTTGTAATGGATTCTAAGTGGTCGTCTGTGAAACGGGAATGATACGTTGTTTTAATTATGTCTGTTGTTGAAAATGTAGATTCACATAGGCAGGTAGAGCGAAAGAATGATGTTAAATTAATTGCAGCTTTTTTTAAATTAGGATACTTTACTTCGTCCATTAAATTCCAAAAGTTATTCATCTAAAATTGCGCCCTTTTGAAGGGGGGAAAAATTTGTGTTTCAAGAGAGATAAAAAGAATATTTAACAAATATTTCTCTTTCCACTATTTTGCTTTGGCGAGCTTGTCTTGCAGTGTGTAAGCAGTCATGACTTTAGACACCGTACCTCTAGAAACCTCTACATACTGGGATGTTTTGGTCACACGTGCTCCAGCTAGACGGGTTCCCACAATTTGACCTTTTTGAAAATCTGAGAGATCCAACATTTTATAATTTTGAAAAAAAAATCCAAGTCTTACATAACTCCAATAAAGCTATATATATATATATATATATATATATATATATATATATATATATAACGAATACTATCAGAATATATACATTTCTATTTATAAAAAAAAATCTGGTAGCTATTATTATACTGTAATGCTTACGAAGTGCATTCAGAAATATCACTTTTACTCACAGGTGTTTCCAGTATTTTGATAACCCAATGTGTTTCTTTTAGTATGCACGACTAAGATCTTATGTGAAGGCGGTTACCCCAAATTGTATTGGCGGTCCACCTGTCGATCGCGATCGACTTATTGCTTACCCCGGGATTATATCATTCCTCCAGTTTCTTCTTTAAGCTTGCTGTTCCTGTACCTGTTCTTTTAACCTCTTACTCGAGCTGCTTTTCCAAACTTCTTTTTTTAACTCGTATAATGCTCACAGACTATGCATGTTACTTGAGACTTATTTAATCATCAAAAATAAACCGAAATAAGAGCGTTTTTAGGTCAACAGAAGAATGCTGTAACAATATGGAAAAAAAATCAGAATTTCTAAACTTGCAGGTACTATATATTAATCTTATTAATGTGTATGCACGGGTGTTCAAATGTTCAGAATAATTAGAAAATTGAAGGTAAGAAAAGTTTAAATGAAATATCAAACTCTGAAATTGTGCATGCATGATTTATTGATACTACCCAATAATGATCTACATCCAAATTTTTTGTCAGTAGCGCACTAAAATGATGAGAGGGGATATTTAGATTACTGAACATAAAGTGATGTGGATGAGCATCAGAAATTTCAGTTGTCTGAGTTAATGCCGGTTTAAGCTAATTTCAGGCCCTCGGCGCAGAAGATCTACAGACCCCTTTGGCACTGGAGGATCGAAATTTATTACGAGAAAAACTGCTTAAGTCCAGCTTATCCGGGCTCTTCTAGGCACCTCCGGGCCACGGGCCCCTGGGCGCCCAATGGATAAACCGGCATTGGTTTGAGTTATCAATAAGCTCGTGTTTATTTCAACTGTTACAAAAGTATTGAGTATACCTCGAAGAAGACAAATCGCAAGCAGGATCATTGGAATGATAGAAAGTGGACGATTTCAGGCAAAAATGTCTAATGTCGAAAATGTTGCCAGCACGTAATTTCAAAACTATGGGAACATTTTCGAACCTTTCTTAGACAAGTAGTAATAGGTTGACAAAGAGTAACAACAGCTAAACAAAGTATATTTCTGTCCATAATTGCTTATAATCACTGCCTGATGTGTGCCAGACGGCAGTCTTCAGAGCTTACTGCAACCACAGGAAGAATTATTACCGTGTAAACTGTTTACAGAAGATTCAGGGAGAAATGCATATAGGACAGACGTCCAGCTGCTTGCGTGGCACTGTGACGTGTGTAAACAAAAGCCCGTCAAACTATCGAGAACATCAAAACTAGACAGAAAATTGATAGATTATTGTAATGTGTTCCAATTTATGAATTGATTATCATCGAAGTCTAATCTGAAGAAAAATGAACAATATGTCTGCTGGGTTCAAAAATCTTCACGTTTTTAGAGGAGACTCTGTCAATAAAACAAGGTACAGTAGAAAGTTTTGGATCTGTGAGTACTTCTTTTCCGAGGTGCTATGGGTTCACAGCTCCTATTCATACGTATCAAAGCGACACCACCCTTTTCTCAATTCATTAAGAAATATCTCGAAAGTTAAAATTTAAAACGAGAACAAAATCACCAGCAAGAAGCCCAGGACTGAACCCAATTCGGTATATTCTGGACGTACTTAGATGAAAGGTTTTTAGCTCGTTAGCCCCCACCAATTTACTTAGTTAAGCTCTAAGAAATTCTGTTGCAGGAGTGGCAGAATCTGCCATTACGATTGGAGGTGTACACAATAGACTTTTATGGGGTAGATTATATTTTTAAAAAAACGTAGATGAAAGTACCAAGGCATAATATTTATGCTAAAAATTAAGATGTTGGTCTATAAAAGGGGTTTGAACCCCCTACTCCTATCCTTATGTACTGTACAAATCACTATGGATCCAGACTCAAATTAATAAAATGAAAAATTATTGTAGGGCTTGCATTGTAGCAGAAATTATCACTAACTACATTTCTATTTGTTTCCTTTTCTTGCAACATCAGATGAATTTCTTACTTTTCTCCATTTTGTGTCATTTACGTAAATCCAGCAAGAATTTATTTTTATGCATTATTCAGCTATTTCTTGTATTTGGAATAACCTTTTAATTAAGTCTGCCAAATTTTTTCCACAATTTTGGCCTTTTATTTTCCATTATATTTAAAACAACAACTATTATTATTACCTTCTGGACATTGGCAATTGCTGTCCTCAATAGAAAGACCTACCATAGCCACTATATTTAATTCTAATGAAAATGTTAGTCCAGTAATGTTAGTCACTTTGAAAAAATTAACTGGCTTCCGAAATGTTTTGCGTTATTGACTTTCTTATTTCAAAATAGGATTTATTTATGTTTTACATTTTATATATGCAAGAATTTTTTTATGTAATTTTTGGTATCCATCTAAAAAATGATCAGATCTTTTGGGAGCATTAGATGTGTTCTACATTTGGATCAACGTTTTAAAAATTATTTTCCCCACTTGCACCCATTTTAAGACCCTCAAAAACTAAGCAAGCAGTTAATCAAGGAATCTCATCCTCGTTCTTTACTCGGGGTAATTACCCATCTTAATTTTGTTGTAATAAAATAACCATGTAAAAAAGAAAAAGAAGACATTTGACTAGATTTTAAGTCAAGCTATTTCAAAAACATTCTGAAAAGAGTTAGGTATGCATCTATGTAGAAATCTTACGAGTATTATTCACAGAAGACCGTAATAAGGTTGAATTTATGTTGCATTCTACACAATTTTTTCAAAAACGAAAAAAAATGGTTATTGCTTATTACTTGCCCATTCAGAAACGGCTGATTACTTTTTGATGTAAAGAATTTTTGATAAATCTTAAAAATTGGGAATAAAAAAATTGTCAATCAAATCTAAAACGGCAAGCAAATCTTTCCGAAAAAATATATTAATGATTCAGAACAATATATAAATCTGACGACTTTTATATTTGTTCTTTTTGGATGTACATGGCCCTTGCAAACAAACTTGCTCGTTAATCCACAATAATAATATTAAGAATAATAACGAAGATTACTTTTGAGGCTCGCATTAAAATTTTAAGGAAGTAAAAATTTTCCCCCACAACTATATAAAAATTATTACAAGAATTTATTGTATATAATATTCTATAATTTGCATTTATATATATATATATATATATATATATATATATATATATATATATATGTGTGTGTGTGGTGTGTGTGTGTGTGTGTGTGTGTGTGTGTGTGTGTGTGTGTGTGTGTGTGTGTGTGTGTGTGGTGTGTGTGTGTGTGTGGTGTGTGTGTGTGTGTGTGTGTGTGTGTGTGTGTGTGTGTGTGTGTGTAAAATTTGTTCAAACATGCATTAAAAAAATTCTTGAATTCATGAGATTCCTATTGAAAATTGAGAAACTGATTTCCCCCCTATTTTTCCATTCATTGAACCAATTTGTTTTGTAAAAAAAAGTTACTTTAGTAAATCGAAAAAGTATTATATTCATTATTCTATTTTTTATGAAAAATATTGTCCAAACTTAGAAGCATTTCTAATGGTGATAAAAGAATTATTCCACTATAAAGTTATGTTTTCATAAGCAAAAAAAAAGTGAAATCATTTACTAAACAATTTATACCAAATTAGTAAAAGTCGAATAAATTTGCTTTACTTGAGTATTTAGTGTACAAATCTTGCTCGGGTTAGTTTTTATTCAACATCTTTTGTAAATGAAGTAATGTGAAAAAGTTTCATTGAAGAAGTTATTCAAACTACAGAATAAAAGACATGAAAGGGGATATCAATTTCTAATATAATGTAATTGCTATTTGAATTTCAAATGAGGAATAATATTTTAATCTAATGATTTTTTATAAACCCTGATAAATATTCACCGGTGTTCATAATAAAGAGAATTTTTAGATTTTTAGATAGAAGTAACGGATTCCTGGTTCTTTCCATATGAAAGATCTGAGAGAATATATGGAGAGAACCACACACGGGGACCAGCTACCTGCCCTCCAATGCCATAAAAATCGATCATTACAATAGTGGAGGCTTAATGGTTTGAGCAGGTATCACGTTGGATGCCCGCACACATTGCTATGTCTTTGTAAGAGGCACTGTGACTACTGTGAGAAATAGGGATGAGTACTTGGAGCCCTATATCGCCTTTTCAGGGGTGAGGTTGTCCCTGATTTTATTTCAATTTATGACAAAGCGGTGTTACATAAAGCTCATTTGGCGACGAATTTCTGGAAAGTGAGGATATTCGCTTGATGGATGGCCAGTCAGATCTCCAAAGCTCATCCTCATACAGGATGTCTGGGACGCTCTGGGGAGGGCAGTCGCAACTCGCAAGCCCTTTCCAAGAACCATCCAAGGCCCTGAAAACAGAGTTGTTGAACGAGTGGGATTAATTGCCATAAGAACTCATAAATTCCCTTATTTCCGGTATAAAATCATATCCTGGTTATCTGAAAGAGGATACTATACCCCCTATGAAACCAATTTTGTTTTTTTATATTCTGCCACTGATGTTTCATACCTTCCGACTTCGATGAGTATTAAGCACGATCACGCTTGTGTATTTTAATTGTTGAAAGATTTTTTTTGCATTATATCAGGCCTATATACATACCAAGTTTTATTAAAAGCTGTCCAGTAGTTCTAAAGATAGTCGACAAAATCTAAAAATTCTCCTAATTTTGAGCGCTAGTGTATATAAATACTATATTTTACATGTATATGTATCAATTTTACTGCAAACAAATTTCCCAAAGTAGTAAGTAAGCCAAAGGAATGCGTTCCATGTTTTTCTAATATTTTAATGAATCGATATATATAAAGTATAAAAACGATACACAGTATAAAAACAACTAAAATCGGATAGAAAGCGAGAAAAAATGTTGCTTAATATATTAATTTCACTATCCTCGGTTCATATAGTCCAGAAAAAAATATTTTTATGCAAGGAAAAATAGTAGAAAAAAGGGGTTCGCTTTCCAATATCCATATCTCCATCACGCGACATGTTGTAAACATTTAAAAACATTTTTTGCTACAACCGAAAGAGAGAAAAAAAGATCCGCCCATTCTTTTGAAAATCAGGGCCCTTTTGCGGTAACGCAAAGTTGGCTTTTTAATTTCAAAATATGATAGATTAAAGAACGTGGGGGGAAAATCGTTCTTCATCACACCTTTTCAAAAAATAATCTATACTTTTCACATTCGTTATGCACTGCAGGTGTTTTGTTCGGGGTTTATTGATTCCATAGTTGGACCGCACCTAACATATTAAGAAAGAAAGCCCTGGCTTCTTTGGAGAGCGATCCATTAAAATATTTGTTGTCTTTTCAGTCTGAAAGTACTTGCATGCTTGTTAATATGCACTATTACTATATTTTGTCTTCCTAAGAATGGAAACTTTAATGCTAGCAGGTCGATTCGTGGAACATTTTCAGGGCCACTATTAATGATTTTTTCGCAAGTTTTGAGTTAATATTTATATCAATTTGTATCAGAAGGGGGTTAGTAGACTTCTGAAATGAGTCATTAGACTTGTGTTTTGCGTTCAAATGTATTATGCGCGCTAAATGCATAACATAAGTTGTAGAATATATCTATTTATAACATGAGTACTTATGGAATAAGTTCTGGAAAACTGTTTCAAGAATAAATTAACAACTATAATATATTTTAAGAGACGCAAAAATAAAAACTAAGAGAAGTTTAGTGGTCTAGAAAAGTGAGAAAGTATAATAAGAATGTCATAAGTATAAAGATTGTTTAACTGAATTTTTCCTTTATATAGTAGATAGTTTAGAAATAGATATAAAAATATTTTATTTTCATTTTTTAAAATTTAGCAGCTTAAGTAGCTTAGAAGTTGTATAAGTGCATGCATAATTTCTTTAAAAAAGTTCTAATACAGTGATATTATTTGCAAACACTAAAAAATTATTTTAAATTGCTATTTAAGGTAATAAAGATAAAATTTTGATTATAAGATTAATGAAAGGGCTCTTGCACAGAATCAAAGGCCACATTGTTAAATTTTCCTTAATTATTAAATCCATATTTTAGTTACACTTACATAAGACAAAATGTAAGAAATAGCACAAAAAAGGGATAGAGTACTAGTTTTTGGTTACACATCTTCTCCTCCAGCCTCAAATGTTATGGAAAAAGGATAAAAAGAAATTAATACCATAAATACTTTTTACTACTATCTACAGAACTTAATTTTAGAGTTTTGCTCGAGCGTGCTTCATTTAAGCAAAAGGATTATAGAGAACAATGAGAGTAGAACATAACTTAAAGACTTTTCAACATATAACTATTAAACTGTTATATAATTAAAAGAAAATACATTTTTTTCGAACAGTCGAATATATAGTATTAAAAGCTGGGATAAAGTTGAGGAAATCAAATATATCAATTATATTCATTAAGTATTTCCTAATATTCTTTACAAATATTTTCAAGTAATAATACAACTACATAATTTCTGAGAACAATTAAAGTAAAATTAAGTAGATTTTTTTAGATAATATATTTTTATTTTCTACATAATTTTCATTTGTTTATTCGGCAGTTTCTGTTTTTTCAACAACCAAGTTATTTTGCATATTACACAATTTATTTCAAATTTCTTCAAAAAGTTTCTTGGATTAATTTTGTACTTTTTAAACTAAATCTCATATAAAAATCAAAAAACAAATTTTTGGAACGACAGAATCATTCTAAAAATTATTACATTCATACTTCTCGTTAATGCGCATTTATTTCTAAGCAGTTTAAGTGAGTGTGTCAAAAAAGATTCCATTAAAAAATATATTAATTGTGGTGTATAGTAAGATTATAATAACTTTTTTTACATTTTTTCTAGTTAAAGAACGAATTTATGGGAAATAACTTGAACAAAATGTTCAATTTTATTTTAATTTATACTTAAATCAAAGTAAAATTCTTTCTTCCTCATTTCAATCTGAAAACCTGGTACATGAAATGCTCTGCAGTTTTTACCAAAAAAAAAGGATCATTATTTGAGGAGCTATATTTGAAAAATAGATGAGGTACAGAAAAAGAATTTTTTACAATAAATTAAAGCTCTTTGAAATGTTTATACAAGACATAATGTACCTTTTTATCAACAATAGAACACATTTCTAAAATTCTTTGCATTGTATTCTTAATGTATTTTAATCCCAACATGTTTTAGGTATTTAATGAATATATTAAAATTCATAAAATTATTTTTGCAACACGTAACATTTTATAAACATATTTTAAGCATTATTTTATAAACATATTTTAGCATTATTTTATAAACATATTTTTAGCATTATATATATTTTATTTAAACATATTTTTAACATTTTTATTTCGCAACATGTTTTATAAACATTTAAACAACAATTATTTTACTGTATTCGATGTAATTTTTGGAATATTCTTTGCAAGATGTTAAACAAATATGTGATTAAATTTTTTTTAAGAAAATGTAATAATTTTCAAAAAAAGGGATTATACTTTACCTAGAAGTATTTTGTGTATTGATGCGTTTCACAAAGTTGAGAAGTATGAAAACGATTACGGTTGGTAAAACTTTCATTAAAATTTCAGTTAAGCAAATTCATACATGACACTACTTTTTCTCTTTTGCTTCTGTTTTGGTCCTAAATACCTTTGAAAAACAAATTACTCTTTTACAGTACTTTTATAGGGTTGCATCACATCAGTTTCTACAGTTTATTTCTGGTTTCTCCATTTTGAATCAATTTACTGCAACTGATGGTGCCACAAGCTTTCTTAATTTTTTTAGACGTCCGAAGCACATAAAGATCCGAAACCTTGGCATGTAATAGTTAGTAAAACTGATGGAAAAACAAAATCACATTTTTAAACTCTTTTAAACATGTTTCTTTCAGATATTATTTCGCTCTTTTTACATTAATCTAAACTATCTGCTCATAATCACACAAAAAAAGTTCTTAATATGATATACTAATGAAACTTTTCATGGCGAACTTTCAAAAAATATTTTAAATCTACTTACAATGACTCAAAAAAGCAGTAAATTTAAACAATGCAGCTTGCAACATTGCACCATTCGCTTAAGTTTAAATTATGTAATTTTGACTAAACCTCACTTTAGAAACACAGTTGCTCATTTATGTACTTAGTAAAGAATAGCTTGAAGGTTTAATATTGGCATTATTCGCATATGAATAAGCCTTAAGGGTTCTTTACTTTCGTTGTAGCAAAAAGAGAATGATTCAAAATCCCTTTCAGAAATGAGCTCATGATAACCTGTAAGATAATAAAAAATGAATTTAAAAAAGTATGTAATTAATTATTCATCCTAAAATAGTAAGAAATATTTACTGTTCATTTTTTCAGGACATTATTTATTATTATCACTTTCATTTTAAGATTATAGACAATAAATATAAACTTGTACTCAAGTTATCGTCTGATAGCGTTTCGAATCAAATGTATATTAAGCGTGAAAAAATATTGAAATATGTACAAAGTATTCAAAAATATTTATTAAACATTGCTAACAATATTACTAGCATTAAAAGTAACATAAAGAATTAAAAACTGTGTCAGATAACAAAACATTTTTAATTTAAAATTTTATTTTTAAAACTTGAATTAAATTGAATTTTATCACGGTTTCTAAAAATGAAATGTTATTTGTAAGCAGCTCTCAGAAAAGTTGAATTAATGCATTTCTTAAGATAAAATATAAATGAATATGTAAAAAGTATCACGAAAACATCATACATAAAGGAAAACTATTCTAAGCGTGCCCTTATATCTCTCTTTATCTCTCTCTCCATCGAGGGAGAGTTTGTGTACTGTATATTCTGTACTACTGTGGCTATTTATTTCTTACTCTACTGTCTGGCTATACTTTTATTTATGCTTAATTAGGATTATAACTGTTTAGTGTGTATATATATGGTAATACTTTCTACAAATTACAAAAAAAAATTTTTAATTTTCACAGTTTCAAAGTGCAGTTTTTTATCACTTAAATAAAATGAATGAACTTTTAAAAAATAATTTAAATAATGGTAATTTTAAATAGTACCATGAATTATATTTGATATTCCAAAATGCTTGATTAAAATCAACTGCAGAATGGTCGAATGGAGAGTAAGAAAGGAAAAAGTTTCCACTTTGAAAGATATTTCTTCCAAATTCTCGCTCCACATTCACGCATCAAGTGCATTCGGCAGTTAATGAATTTGAAGAGAAACTGAAACTAACGCTCGCTAAATTCAGGCGGGAAAGAATAGCAAGGTGGTATTGGCTGCTTGGCGGTCTTAACAAACTGCATGAGGTTGCCATGCCTACAGAGCAATGCGTGTATCTTCGCCGTATCGTTTCCGTTAAAATAGTTCAAAAACGATAAGACTTTCCTCTAAACGTAGAAGCCCTCCCATCAAGGCTTTAATTTTTAACAGAACGCTCCTATAATTCTGAATTTATGCCGAAAAAGATGCCCCTGATTGGCGATTTTTGAAATTTTTTGAAATTTAAGAGAAAAAAGTTTATGATGTCAGGAAACGACATCTTCTAAAATTTATTCACACTTAATTGTAGCGCACTAAAGAAATGGTTATAAACTACATAACGGTCTGTAAAACCGAGAGGCTGCTCATATTTTGAGTAAAATATTGCTGCTGTTGCCATCACTATATTTCGTGAAAAAAATTTAAAAATGACACCATAAAAGAAAAGAAAAATTTTAAAATTAAAGTTTTTTTGTTCTTTAGAGAGAGAAAACTTGTTCATAGCTTAAGTTTACTGGAGATCTTTAAATTTCGTAAATAGTATATGGAATAAATGTGGATATGAAATTTTAAAAATGTATATACCGTAAAATCCGGCGTATAATGCCCGCCGATGTATAAAGCGCACCCATACTTTCAAGCTACATTTTTTTTTAATTTTTAGGTATATTCGCCGTATAATGCGCACCCTCCCCCTTTTTTATGTGTAACATCTTTCCTCTCGACTGCTGGAGATTTGTGGGAGTGATTTCGTGAAAAGGGACGGAAATGCGTAACAGGAAGTTGGGGAAGCGCGCGCTATTCAGTGAAGTTCTGTTTTTCTCCTTCATTCGGGAGGGGCTCCACCCCATCTCCCACCCCCTGCGGTCTAGGCCGGGGAGTCTTTGTTTTTGTTTTCTCACTTTAGGATCAGAGCAGAAGCTAAGTCCTTTAGGCAGAGTCGTGGTTAGACAATGACGAACGTGTTTCGATACCTGACTTCGATTGCTGCGTACAATTTAAACGACCGGGCCACAGAGCAGCTGGTGTTGCCATCTATCGTAAACAGAACAACTCACATGTTGTGGCTCGACATATGGATATTACTTATAGTCAAACAAGAGGACTGGGTATTGTTAGTTAAGATATTGGGGACACATATGTGCGGAAAAATGCTTATTTGAAAATGGACAAACAGTGATTTCGGTGGTTATATACATTTCTCCGAATCAAACGGTTCAAAAACTAAAAGATTCCCTGCATTTGTTTACTTTTACCATATACCTAAGGTGTGTGTGGTTCTGTTCTTTTTTTAAAAAAAAACTACCACTCGCTTCCCATGATTTTGAGTGGTGATTTTAAAGTTAACTTCAGTTTGCTAGAAGCCGAGCCACTCATAGCTTTTTTGAATGATGAACTCAAGCTCGAAATGAACACAAATCGAAATGTTTCGACAACTAACAGTGGTACTGTTATTGACGCTATTTTTCAACGGTTTTTAAATACTTTGAAATCACGAGTATATGTGTTATATTTTTGTTATTGTAAGTTATTATTGCCGTTCTTCGCCAAATTGAACAAGAATAATTATATTTGGAAAAAAAATTGCATTACTCCTTGTGTTAATTAAATAAAAGTTTCATTAAAGATATAATTATTCCATAGAAAATTTATTTCCAATCATACTCGATTCATTTTTTTCAGGGTTTAAGTTGCTATTGCGAATTTACCACTATAACATGTCAGATGCTACACACCGTATGCGACTACTGTGTGTAAGGCTCGTTTATTTTTTTTTTTTTTACGAAGGAACCTGAAATGTATGTGTGCAATGCTCTTATGTTTCAAAGTCATTTTTTTAGGTATTATCCCAGACTTTTAAAAAATATATAGTATACTTCTAAAGCAACCCTTTAAGTTCATTAGGTATGTCACTTCTTTTAAATAAACAGGATTCCGATCTAAAAAGAAGTCTAACTTTAACTATGCTCATCTCTTTTTTTTTATTATTATTTTTGAAGCTCTCATCTTTATGCCCGGCGTATAACGCTCACCCGTAAATTTCGATCATATTTTTTGTGCTAAAAGTGCGCGTTATACGCCGGATTTTACGGTATATAATATCAAATATGAGTATGTGTATGCTGCATTATTTGCATGATTTAATTTGTTTCAACACATTAATATAAAAATACAGTTCGAATTGATATTGTAAATCTGAAGTTTGATGGTAAATTAAAAAATAATTGTAATGCAGAGCATGTTATAATTCAAGTTTATTAAACTAACAAACATTACTCCATATCTTCATCTACTCAAGATTCTTATTTGTATGGATCCCATAATCTACAAAACAAAGTTTCAGTCATTTTGCCTTGACAAATTCTATGCGTGAAAAACAAAAGGATCACGTATCATGACGGTAGAAACCCATAAACTTAGTAATAATTGGTTCAAGTTCTTGAATGCTAGCCTTGGCTTGATGGTTCTTCGCCTTGGTGCATTCACTAGCAATAGAGATTCTAACGATAATAGTAAAGTCGTATATATATCTATGACTCAAAATATACTTAAATTTAATTTAAATGTGTGTGATTTATTGCCTTGACAATAACCATTTTAGTCTTGTCGTTTTAAAATAGCTACGTTTTGTTGAGGCTATAGCCATAACATCAGATAACTTAGGAGTAAAATATCTATTTCTTTTCAACTTCAGCTTGAAACTGTTTCGCTGAAAATCATTTTAATACTTTATAATATTAAAGCAAGTATTTAAACGAGAAATCTGTGGAAATCATCTGTAACTCTTAAGCTATCTTTTAAGTAAACAATATTTAAGATTCTGGCGATAAGAATAAATTCTACGCTGATTAAGACAACATCAACTTCTGAACTAAAATGTTTCACTTTCAGTTTTATAAATTGCTTAAATGCAAGAACTTTATTTTTCCACTGACTGTTATGTTATTTGAAAAGGCTATAAATTCATTTTAATTTCAAAACCAAATGGAATTTTGAAAAATTTCAAAGCTTTAACAATTTATGATATTTATAAAAACACTGCAGCATCCAAAATTATTAGATACTGTAAGCTTCAAAAAGTTAGTTGAGGGTTTTTATTTTAATAGTAAAAATTTTAATTTAACAGGGATTTTTTTGAGGTACTAAACATATATTTTTTTGTTTTAATAATTAAAAAACATACCTCCGTTAATTCAGTTCAAGTACAGTTTCTTTTCTAAAAGTTTCCATTTTCAAGCTTATGTTAGATATTTTTAAAACATTGACTATGCTCACAAAAATAGAAATAAATATATAGATATTTGATAAAAAATTTTAATATTAATAAATGTTTCATAAACAATTTATGACTTTGTGATAATAAAGCTTAAAAAATAAAATTGTGTGATCCTGAACGAAAATGATTAAATATCTATTTTATGTTACTCTGTTAGAAACAACAATTTTAATTAAAAGGAATTCATCACAAAAAATTCTACTGGTAGACTGTTGAAAAATTGGTTTTAGTCAAATTATAATTGTATTAGAAATTGACAGTTATTTGAAGCACTCCAGAACACTGAGACAATAGTTACAAAATGGAACAATGGATTAAAGATGTATGATTTTTTCTTACAATTTTACAACTTTCACGGCTCGAATTCATGTTAGAAGTAAGACAACAACTGAGTTCCTGCGACAGTCGGTTATACTCCTTCAACAACATTATTTTTAAAGTTTTCGGTGGTTCCAGAAAGGAGAAGGTGGGTTGCAATTGCCTCCAAGAGAATCTCAAATCTTCTGTATAGTTAAGGTCACTGGACAATCCATCATGCAAATACCCTCACTTTTCAGAAATTCACCCCTAAGTGGACGAACGTTATAATCCAGAAAAAGGAAGGTCAACTGCACACGAAAAAACGAAAATATCCCAGATTTCATCCTTGTCATAGAGCTTTTCATAGCAATCTCTACCACAGCAGCCGTAGGACCTCTGCCGATGGGCATGAGTGTCTGCGTACAAGTCCAACATGACATATATCCAGATCACCAAATTACGCTGTCATATCGATTTTATTATCGAATATTGGAGAACACGTAGCGGAACCCTCTAGATCAAAGGTTCTCAACGTGGGCGATAACGCCCCCTTGTGGGCGTTTCAGGCTTTCAGTGGGGCGGTAAAAGACCCAGAGAAAATTAGGGGGCGTTGAGATGGCACGGATGGGCTTGGGAAGATTAACTAAAAAAACACGTTGTTTATATACTAACAAAAGTAAACTTTAATAATGTTTACTTATGCTGATTGTATGTATTCAAATCACTTCTATATCACGTACGAAAATTCACATATTTCAGTAGTTCGGGAAATGGATGAAAAAGATTACACACACACACATTACATCTAGATCTACCTTAAATTGAATGATATAGTGCATTTTAATTTCTGTAGTACACATGTTGTCTTTGTCTGTGAGCAGTAGGAAACATTTTCGTCCACTGCATTTCATTACGTATATTATCCAAGAAACATAATTAAATATGTGAACCAGGAATTTACATGATTCTTTAAAGGCTGAAACTGTCAATTTATATTTATTTTGAGAGCAATAGTTTTTTTTTATTATGAATTACTTCGTATCATCAAACCCCTGCAACTCTTTATAACAGGTAAGCTAAAACTTTTATTCCACTCTTTTAAATGGGGAAATTCGGTAGCGTTTCAATTCTAACAATATCCTAGCTATGACTAAAATATATAATATTACACATTTAAATATGTTTGTGGCAATAGATATTTCAGATTCGTAAGTAAAATATTGGGAATTAAGAAAAAAATGAAATTAAAAAATATATTCTTTCAGTAATGGGATATTTTTTAAAACTGAACTCTTGTTTTTACCATGTATTTTGTTCACTCTTACTTCTCTAGATTGGGAGGGGGCGGTATCGAAATATTCACTAGAAAAGGGGGCGGTATCGAAATATTTACTGGAAAAGTGCGCCAGTTGAAAAAAGGTTGGGAACCTATGCTCTAGATGAAATGATAAGTAGATGAGTAGTTTTATATATAAAGCAACGTGAAATGCATATAGAGATTGATGGCAGTTATACTTTCAAGTAACAAAACATTTACACTGTCAGATAGATACTAATTCTTTTCCTAGATAATATTGCTAGAAGTATCAGAGTAAAGCATACAATAAGATGAATTGATCTGGTTTCAGTTAGGGGTGGATCCAATTCATGCGAACCTTTTTGAGAATCGTTATCAGCTTATTTGGGAAGATAACATGAAAGATACAGCATCTGATTCGATGAATTCAAAGTAGCAACAAGTTAATTATTTACAATTGAATATCACTGTTGATTTCCCCTTCATACTTTGAGTTAGTAGAATAATAAAAAAATTAGTTTATTATTTATATATGGGATTATTTTTGGCGTATTGTGTGTATTATGTTCACTACTCCAACTTTCATATCGGGCTCGGGTTATAATCTTACAAGTTCAAAATCCTCGGAGTTGGTTAGTTAGCCTTTTGAGGAACCGCTGCAACTCGAGCTCTTTGTAAGAAGACATGGACAAATACTGATTTCATTGAGGACCTATTTCTTCGGTGCTGTCTCACTAAACTGTCTCCATAAGAGGTATGTAACGCTGGGTGTAACATTAGAAGCTCTAGCAATTTGTACCTGAGACTACCCTGTGGTCACGGTAGTTGAGTGGTCTTGGTCGTGAACTCGTGGGCTGCGTTGTTTCCTTCAAACCGTGAATTGATGATCTACCATGTAGAGGAGCAGATGTACGTTAAATACATCGAGGGTCAAAGCCCTCACGTAGGCGTAGTGTGAAAATTTGAAAAGTGGTGTACCAGCTCAGGTTTCGTTTTCATCAGGGACGTCTTAAGGCATGAGCCAACTGGGCCCGGGCCTAGGGCCTCACTCTCGGTGGGGGGGGGGGCTTGTTTTCTTTTCAACTCCGTCAACTGGATAATTTTAAAGTGGTCAAGTATTATTCCCGTACATATTTTTCTGAAAAACGGGGAATATCAAACGGCATGTCAATTGGCAAAAGTGGTAAGAATATATTAGTCGTATTTTATGTGATAACCATTGTCCTAGACCTAACCCTAATACAATAAATAATCATTCAACACATTTAGCCAAAATGCGGCCACCGGTGCTTAGATTTCTGAGATTTTGAGTCGTGTACATTTATTTCTTTGAAATTACTATTTGGATGAATATTTGACAGCACATACTACTTACCATCTACTCTTAAAGATCTCGGAGAGGAACTACTTTTCCACAGAAGTCCAGGGCCTCAAAAGATTTCTTTGGGCCCAGGACCCCTAAAGATTTCTTTGGGCCCAGGACCCCTAAGGATTTCTTTGGGCCCAGGGCCTCAGAGTCTTAAGCCGTCCCTAGTTCTCATCACTTGAATGTGACTAAAAATTACGAGGTCCATCGAAAATAGCTTCAAAATACGACGTTAATAAACAATCAATCAATCGGGATTAAACTACCTCAAACTACCTGATGATTCGCCACATCATTCCATTATCCAAAAGTAGAAGATTTTGATTCCTTGTTTTTTAATTTCACTGAAACGTCAAAACCCCTAACCAAATCATGTAAAAAAAACCCACCATGAATATCGATGGGGTGTGCTAAGGAACGCAGATGGAAAATTGTACATGCATTTACAAAGCATTTTCGTGTAAATGCACACTGTGCACGCGACTGTACGCTTTTTTAATCTGCCCTAAAAATATGCATCAATGCTTAAAAGTTTTAGTTTTACCTTTTGCTTAGTTCTTTTCAGTTAGTTTGACTAAATACACAAATTTTCTTGGTTTTGAACGTCAGTTTCGATTTAAAATTCGTTTGTAAATCATATGAGATAATGACTCCTTATGTGTGTGAAGAACTTCCCATTCTAAAACTTTCAACACACAAACACGTTTTCAATAAATGTCACAAAACGAAAGTAAAAAAATTTTCTTGGGAAAAATGTCCTAAATAACATCAATTAATAACCAAATTATAACATAAAAAAATATCGGTGTTAATTTGATATCGGAGTACTACGCGCCAAGTTGTTTATGTTCGCCAAGACGGGTGATAATAGTACAATATGGTTACCTTGATTTTTTTATCGTGTGGTAACGTGGTTGTGCCATGGGTACACGTCCGAGGGTCACTCTGAAATTTTTGAGATACTCCTAGGTTTTTAAAGTTATACTTACAAAATTTTAGGAATGTAGGCATACATTGCTTTTTTCATTGCTCGTTGTCTTTTCACCATTGCTGGCGTGGGATCATCTTCAAAGACCAATACTGAACGTCAAAAAACGGTATGTTACATCACCCATTTCAATTTTAGAAATGATGCAGTGGCCACCATCATTTAACAATTTAAGGGTTTCTTTACTGATTTTGATACGCTCCTATTTTTGGTGCTCAGTTAGATTACGGAGAATCCAACGGCAACTACTTTTTTCATAAATAATTCTTCATGAATAATTTTGTATATGGCTGCGGATCCAATGTTAAGTTCCTTCTGTATCATTTGGTAGGAACAGCGATTATCATCCATTAACATTTTTCGTATGATAGACACATTATCTGGGATTACTGCTGACTGTGGCCTTCCTGTAAGTTCTTAACCCTGAAGAGAATTGCAACCACTGCAAAATTCTTTAAGCCATCTGAATAGGGTAGCACAGCATGGAGATTCATCACCAAATGCCAATTGCAGCCATTGAAAGCATTCATCTTGATTTAATCCAGCTTTAAAATCATAAAAAATCATAGCACGATAATGTTCGCGCGTCAACTTCATTTTCTCTTCTGTCTAGAATTTGTTATACGCTAAATAACTTGAAGTAAGTCAGTAAAAAGTCGGCTGCTGTTTTAAAATACTTTATATTTTCAAATTAAACCGTTAATTTTTTATGTGTAACATCTTTACTCTCGGTTGTTGGATATTTGTTGGAGTGATTTCGTGAAAAGGGACGAAAATGCGTAACAGGAAGTCGGGGGAAGAGTGCGCTGTTTGATTTGACCAATTCAGCGCCTTGGGGGTGTCTCTTCGCTAGCCTCGTCTCGAGGTCCAACTTTAGTAGCAATTAGGGTCCCGTAGACAGAAATCCCAACTCTAAAGCAATGAAAGCGCCCTCTTTTGGGAGGGGGGAATGGGAGTTTCTAAAGGAAAGGCCAAGTACTCGTGTAATGCTGGTCTTAATGATCGAATGTAAATAGTTCCTTCATAAAAGATAAATTATATGCCTTTTTTTCTCAATTTTCTATATTTTCTCAACTCTGAAATAAACATTTTTTTTCCATGCTATTATTATTTTTCCAAATTTGCGTTTACTTTATTCCATTTTCTGATGTTTATGTTCTGACAGCTGTCATGATGAAAGAAAATGGTATCACAGAATCATACAAGCCTCTTCTACAACAGTTGAGAGAGATATTCTGTTTGTTTCCAAGTGCAATCCGAGCTCGAGACAGGACCCCCCCCCCTCTTTCCCATTCTATATTTGTTCTTTGAGGGTCCAGTTTACAACCAACTTTAAGACTATTTATATGACAACTGACCCCTCTTTTACTGCCCGACCCATGGTTCACGTACATAAAAACTGGCGGACATTCTAGTTATACAAAGAAACTGCTTTTTTACGCTGTTTCGTTTCTGTCTGAGGAACATCAGTTTTTCATTTGTTAGATCTATAATGAAAATTAAATATCTTCAATGAGTACGAAATAAGGAATGTTCCGAATTTTGTGCAGTAATTCATTTTATTAAAATATCAGTTTTAGTTAAGACAGAAACCTTTATATATATATATATTTCTATTCATTCAAAACAATTTTCTGTGATTTTCCTCAATATTAAATTGCATCAAAACCCTTTTTTAAACAGTTTAATAAAAAGATAAATTAAAAAGAATAATGGAATGAATAGTGTAATGTGATTTAAATTATTCTCTTTCCTGAAATATTTTAGAACAGTTCTTTATTTCCGATTCTGTTCAATAGTTTTATTTTAAAATGTTTTAAGACATGTAACAAAAAAAAAGAAACGAGACTTACAGTAGTCGCATAGGACGTGTAACATCTGACATATTATCGTGGTAAATTCGCAATAGCAACTTAAATCCTGAAAAAAATGGATCGAGTATGATTGGAAATAATTTTCTATGGAATAATTATATCTTTAATGAAAATTTTATTTAATTAACACACAAGGAGTAATGCAATTTTTTTTTCAAATGTAATTATTCTTGTTCAATTTGGCGAAGAACGGCAATAATAACTTACAATAACTAAAATATGACACATATACTTGTGATTTCAAAGTATTTAAAAACCGTTGATAAATAGCGTCAATTACAGTACCACTGTTAGTTGTGGAAACATTTCAATTTGTGTTCATTTCGAGCTTGAGTTCATCATTCAAAAAAGTTATGAGTGGCTCGGCTTCTAGGAAACTGAAGTTAACTTTAAAACCACCACTCAAAATCAGGGGAAGCGAGTAATAGTTTTTTTAAAGGAGCAGAACCACCTTCGGTATATGGTAAATGTACAAAAGGCAGGAAATCTTTAATTCTTTGAACCGTTTGATTCGGAGAAATGTATACGACCGCCGAAATCACTGTTTGTCCATTTTCAAATAAGGATTCTGCCGCACAAATGTCCCCAATATCTTGACTAACAATACCCAGTCCACTTGTTTGAGGATAAGTAATATCCATATGCCGAGAGCCACAACATGTGAGTCGTTCTGTTTACGATAGATAACAACACCAACTGCTCTGTGGCCCGGTCGTTTAAATTGTACGCAGCAATCGAAGTCAGGTATCGAAACACGTTCGTCATTGTCTAACCACGACTCTTCCAAAGGACTTGGCTTCTTCTCTGATCCTAAAGTGAGAAAACAAAAACAAAGACTCCCCGGCCTAGACCGCAGGGGGTGGGAGATGGGGTGGAGCCCCTCCCGAATGAAGGAGAAAAAACACAGAACTTCACTGCTAGGGTAGCGAAGAGACACCACCAAGAGCGCTGATTGGTCAAATTAAATAGCGCGCGCTTCCCCAACTTCCTGTTACGCATTCCCGTCCCTTTTCACGAAATCACTCCCACAAATCTGCAGCAATCGAGAGGAAAGATGTTACACATCAAAAATCTATAACAGGGGTGCTCAACTTGTTTTGGCTCGCGGGCCAATTGTGGACGCGAAGGAAACCGGAGGACAGCACCTTTTTTTAAAATGAGTGCATTAGTTTTAATAAAATAATAATAAATGTAAAATAGTAGCAGTTTTATGCAATTTATTTATTGTGCTAATTTCATATTGTCTATAGCTACACACACATACAAGCATACATAATTTTAGAATCAGTTTAATGAGAAAAATGTACCCTATCACACTTTTCCGCAGTTTTTTTGAAAATCAGGAGTCAATTGCTTGTTTAAATTTTCATCACAGCCTGCAAGTTTCTCTGTCAACTTGCATCTACACTGCTGTTTGTAAAAAATGCACCACCACGAACGAATCATCAGAATTAAATGAAATTTGCAGCAAATATCAATTATAGGATGTTACATAAAATAGTAAAGTTTCAGAGACGCCACGCATGCGTGGCGTGCGCAGCACCCTCTGAACTGATTCTGAAAGCGTATGAATAGAGGGCTGTAGCGGGAAGTTGAAAATAGTTAGGGATTATTTGTTAATGGTAAACGTTTAGTGAGGCCTAAGTATGCCTCCACGACGAAATACGGAGAAATTCCAAAAACTTTCGGAGTTTGAACGGGGGAGGATTATCGGCCTTCGAGAAGGAGGATTTTCCTATCGCGCAATATGAGCTCGTGTGCAACGGAACAGTTCCACAGTGATGTGAGTGTGGAAGCAATGGACTGACGAGCATCGAACAACTCGAAAAACTGGCAGTGGACGATGGAAGGTGACGTCAGCGCGCGACGATCGACAACTGCTCCGCATGGCGGTGAATGACCGTACAGTTTCCACCAGGCAATTTGCAGCACGTTGGTCTACTGCTACAGGTGTACTAATGTCGGCTTCGTCAATTCGTCAACCTCTGATGCACCGTGGATTGCGTGCAAGGGTGCCTTTATACAGGATTCCCCTCACGGCAAAGCATTGACGGCTGTGTCTGCAATGGGCTTATGAGCTGCGTCTGCAATGGGCTTATTCAACTAATTTCTACGATAACTTATACTAGCTCGTATCTAATTCGGACGTGTCTAACAATTTGCTCTCTTACTTCTATTTAAATAAGATGCACCGTACCTGAACTCTCATACCTCCAAAATCCTATAGCTGAGGCCTTGTGCACTAACGGTCGACTTATATATATATATATATATATATATATATATATATATATATATATATATATATATAATCACCATGCATCCGAGTGATCCTCACGTTGGTAATCTTCAATTCTCAATTTAGCAATTTTAGATTTTCACTCCATGAACTCTCATTTCACTAACTCTCAAAGCTCGAGTATACAGAATTTATATAATAAACTTAATTTGCATAATCACGGTTTCTTACCTTCGGTGAAAGTTGGTTGAAATAATTATTTTCCTTAAGGAATCCCCAAGGGGTTAGTAGAACAGCGTATAGATCCTTCACATACTAGTCATGATAGACACATGACTCAATTGGAATCTCATTGATTGTACCCATGACCACTATCAGCTTCTGTAATCCAAATATTAATTTTAATGCAAACAAATAAATTCAAAAATTAAAATAAAAAAACAATGCAAGTTTCATATTCTGATAATCTTGAGTGAAATAGCAAGTATGAAATCAAATTTTTGATGAAGTTAATTCATACGAAATTAAATTTTTTTAATACAATTTGGTATTTGAATCAAGTCATTTATTCAAATAAAACAACTATTATTTTTAATACGCTTTTATATATTTCACTTGTGCATGGAACGGAATCTTTGAACTCGATTTTCACCCGCTTTAAAAGGCCAGATTAATTCGAAATTTTGCACTCTTTTCAGTGACCGATTACAATACCATAATTTCGTAATTTTGTTCCATTGTCCTGATCAGGTAAGTCATCAGGAATAACGATTTTCAGATTTGGGGACTAATTCATTATACCGTTTCCAGATTTGGGCGAATAATTCTATATATCATTTCAAGATTTGGTGACAAATTCCATATACTATTTCCAGATTTGGCGACTAAATTCATATACTATTTCCAGATTTGGTGACTAATTCCAGAACCCATTTCCAGATTTGGCGATTAAAAGATTGTTACAACCCTATAAAAGCGAAAACGTTCGAATCAGCAATTTCTTACCATAATATAAACAATTGTCTAGTTTTTCTGAAAATGGAAATTTAAAAAAAAGGCTCGTGCATGTGGAAATAATATTTATGTTCTAACCCAGCGTTTATCGTACTGTGGGGGCGCGAGCATATCGAAAAGTCCAAAATAAAAGATTTATATATAAAATAATTATTAGTTTACCGAAAGGAAGTAAAACAAAATACATTCTGACAGGATAAAAAAATAAAATACATATTCACACTGATATGAGATACTTATAAATGTATCAGTGAGTGGCAAAAAGTATTTAATAATTGATTTATCAATACTAAATTTAAAAAAAGCAATTTTAGTAATTATTGGTGACTTCCATGGGCTTGTCATATACAAAATATAATACATATTTTGATAATATGTGCAGTTAATATTATTAAAATCGCATTGTAGCTTTAGAGTTAAAGCACATTATTATTGCATTCAATACTTAGTTGTTGTATGAGGGGGAAGCGATGTAAATTATGTCTGAAAATTGAATCGCAAATATTGAAAATTTGAGAAGCACTGTTCTAACCGTTAAACTCAAATATAAAGTCTGCTTTTGTAAATTCTCTTGTCAGATCTGGGAATGAAACATCATTCATTGCTTCATTTTACCAAAACAGCTGAGAATTGATTTATATATATAGAAAGGTCTCTCTCTCCCCAGATTAAATAATTTCTCACAAACTCTTCGATTTAAAAAGTGTACTTTTGTGTCTAATACTGATGCAAGTTTCAGAAAGAGTACTGAGCTCTTTTAGTAAAAAATATCATTGACTTAACACCTTCCGCTCGAAATATTTCAAATTTGGCTTTTGCCGATATCCTTCAGTTGGCTGATCCTATATTTTACAAACCAGGCCGTATCGACACACTGACAGGATGCCAATAGATATTCAAGATTCTAAAAAATGACGCATTTAAGATTTATTCATCAATGTATAAAAAACTAAAAATGCATGCTGTTATTGTAGATCGAACTAAAAAAATTAAAAATAAATTATAGCTTTAAAAGAACTAAAAACACGCTTTTATGGCTAATCAAACTAAAAAGTATAAAAATAATTCTTAATCTAAGAATAAAATGACTAAAGAGGAAATTAATGCTATTGGGGTAAGAGCGTGGGGTGCTTTGTACTACATTTTTACACCAACTCAGTACTTCGGAGTAGAACTAGTAAGAAATTATGAGAATTGATATAGAGCACTTCTCGCTTTTATCCCAATGACATTAATTTTCTCGCTAATCATATTTTATTCTTATATTAAGAATTACTTTTTTTAGTTTGATTAACCATAAAAGAGGTGTTTTTTAGTTTTTAACTATAATTTATTTATACTTTATTTGTCTATAGTGTTTCAAAGTTCACCACTATCATTTTTAAACTTTCTTTTATACCTGGTAATTATAATTAAAGTTGTGATTTCAAATCGCTCTAGCTTTAAAAGTACCGGTCGGAAATACTTGATATTTTACCAGAACATTCGTGAGGCAATCGAATTGTGTGGAGAAGGAAAACAACCAGTTACAAAATGTACTGATAGGGTAGAAAAATGCAAACTGCTAAGATATGACATGCCCTCTACAGTCATGGCCGTGATCAAAACGCAGAACACTAGGGGTAACCATAACACTTCGCTGAGTTCTTCATCATGATTCTGACACTAAAGGATCGCGATCTACTCGTGACGCTTTTTTACCAGAACGGGAACTACACGTTACTAGCAGGAAGCACCGGACATTAAAAAAGTATAAAATCCGGCCTAATGACCACATACCTTCTGGGGGAAAAGTTAATTCGAAGAGATCGGCTCATTTTTGGCATGAAATCAGGTAGAGGACGAAAACCAGTTGCCATAGCGGCCGTGGAAGAGGTGGCCATAGCCTTACAAGAACAGTCGAACAACGGCGCAGGAGCCAGCAATTCCCAGGAGATATGCCGAATGCTGGATATGCCTAATTTCACAGTGTGTAAAATCCTACGGACCGCCCACTACACTATTATCCGTAAAAGATAATACACATACAGAGGTTGTGTACTGCCTACTGACCGGAAAGCACGTGGATCTTTTGCACTACGATTTCTTGATCGGATGGAAATGAATAATGGATGGCCATGGAATATTGTGTGAGCTGATGAAGCTCATATCCATTTGCAAGGTTCTGTAATTATGCAAAATTTCAGGATATAGGCAACCGAAAATCCACTTCCTCTACAGCCATTAACTCTCCATGCTGAAAAAGTCACTGTGTGATGCGGAATAACGGCAGGGGTTTTCATCATCCATACTTCGAGGAGATCATACCTGCAGGTCCTATTACCTGCACCTCTACTGCCAGGTAGTATGAAGCGCTTTTGAGACACTATGTCGTTCCGGCAGTTTAGAACGTTCCGTGTGTGGATCACCTACACTGCTAGCCACCGTAAATGCAACACCAAGAAAGACAAGAGATAGCACAACAAAATTTATTTTGTGGATAACATGTTGACCAAGTATCAAATGATTAAATTTATAGACTTCTGTGAAGTGTGGTTCCTGCCAGAATCAGTAGCCAGAGTAGCCGCCATTGCTGGAGATCACCGCTGCCACACGCCTCGGCATTGATTCAAAGAGACTTTGGATGTGTTCTTGGGGTACAGTAGATCAAGCAGCTTCCACACGTTCCCAAAGTTGATCTGGTGTGGCAGCTGGGGGTGTAATCTGGGTCAATCGTTGAGCAACCATGGACCACATGTTTTCTATCGGCGAAAGATCCGGAGAACTAGCCGGCCAGGGAAGCAATTCAATCTGGTGATTGATGAAGAACCTTTGGACAATTCATGCCACGTGTGGTTGCGCATTATCCTGTTGAAATATGGGTGTGGCGAAGCCCTGAAGGTAAGGAAGGACAACTGGCTCCAACACCTTGGAGATGTAGAGCTGGCTGTTTAAAGTACCAGCAATGCGTACTAAAGGAGTGTGAGAGTGATATCCAATACCGCCCCATACCGTAATACCCGGTGCAGGACCAGTGTGGCGGTGCATAACGCAGCTGTTCAGCATCCTCTCTCCACGGTGTCACCAGACTCGAATCCGACCATCGTGGTGTTGCAGACAGATCGTGGCTCGTCAGTAAAGACAACTTCATTCCATTCTGCCGCCCACATCCTTCTTTTATCACATCATTGGCGGCTGAGACGTCTGTGGTTCAGCGTCAAGGGTAGACCAAGCAATGGACGTCTGGCGGACGGACCACTCTGCTGTAAACGGCGTCAAATGGTACGCGCAGACACTGAATGATGCGTTACAGACTCAATGTGCTGTGCTATGGTTTGTGATGTGACTGAGCGATCCGTCACTGCCATGCGCACAATTTGCCTGTCCTCACGTGAAGTGGTGCACTGAGGTGGATGCGATCGACCACGTCGGTCCGTCGTACCCTCCTGCATCCAACGGTCACATATCCGCATTACAATTGTTTGGTTTCGTCCAACACGACTACCGATTTCCCTGAAAGATAATCCACAATCTCGGTAGGCCACTATCCTTCCTCTGTCGAACTCGGATACTTGATCAAAAGCTGATCGCTGTTTTCTACGAGACATAACTGATCGGTTTTTCGAAAGAACCACAAGAAAAACATAATTGCCGAACTTGAAATCGTCAGAATCTCCAAGCCTTAAATACCGCTTTGAGGTGGCGCCACAGGCGTGTGTGATGTGGGTCTGCGCTGAAATTCTATTCATTTGCATATCTCACCTCCGCTAATGCATGTTGTAAATTTTATGTTATTTGCGTGCTTCCTTCAGGGTGTTGCATTTACGGTGGCCAGCAGTGTAATATCCATGCTAGATGTTGCTTCACCGCACATTACTACTCCTGAAAAACAGCTGCTGATCGCTCGCTTCGGAGAGGATAGATTAATAAGCCATCATTTTTCAACAAAGTAGTCAGCTCGTTCCCCCGACTTAATTCCCAGTAATACTTAACCTTAAGGATACCAGAAGAATGTTGTTTACAAGGGGTGGATTGCAAATCTGGCTGACTTGAATGCAAGCATCACGCTCCACATTCATAGCATTAGTACAGATACCCTCCAATGTGTTGCGGAACATGTCGTTTTGCGCTTTCAACTAACATTGTAACAAAGCAGAGGGCATATCGAACAATTTTTTAATAATCATTCATACGGTATTTGTTTCATGAAGCTGCTCTTTTTCTCTTGTCACTATCACTGTTTTCGCTGTGAACTCATATTGCTGTCTTTTCGCTGGTAAATTTATCATTGACTCCTCGAATCTATTGTTTTCTTTCAGCTAATAGAATCCCCATGTTTAACGAATCCGTAATGACTTTTTCACTGACAGCACCAACTAGCGGTACATTTTGAAACTATTTTGTTTTCCTTCGTCAAACAAAATTCCATCTCCTCCCTAACGTTATCAAAGATAGAGCGTTTTGAAATTATAACTTAAATTATAATCAACTGGTATATTAGTAAACCACGTGACCGTGGTAGCCTAGTGGTCATGGTCCCGGACTCGTGACTGGCGTGTCATAAGTTTGAGTCAGTACCACTGAAGACCCGCCGTGCAGATAGGGCTGATACTCGTTAAATATGTCGAGGCTCAAATGTCCTCCCTTTGGTGAGGTGTGAAAGTTAGGTGTCATCCTTGTCACTTGACCTAGGTTCAAAATTAGGTAATCCGTTGCATAAGCCCTTTTCACTTATTCACTCCTAAATATAAAAAAATCTTAATTCTGTGTGGAAAATAATTCTATGTATTTAGTATTTATATGAATTTTTATTTTACATTATGAGATATATTTTATGCGTTTTATTTTTATAAAAAGGGCTGCAACTTCGTAAACAAGTCGGGGTATGAATCTTGATTATACCAAGGATGATTCATGTGAACTTCTGACAACTGCTATTTGTTAGCGAAACGAAGTCTTAAAATCCGCAAGTGATGTTTTGTGGGATGTACGAGAACACCATTTAGCATAGCGCCGAAGTTACTTCATCTGATTGCATATAATTTATAAAGTATGTTAAAAGAACTCAGATTAGAAACTTTACAGCAAAATTAATTTAATAAAAATCCTGCCACACATTAAACTGGTATTTTGTTATTTAATAATCCGTATTGTTTTCAATTAGTTATATTTCATTATTAGAACTGACTGCTTACTGACAAAAACATTTTGCATTTTCGAATTTAGGATGGAACATTTTATTGCGCAGATGAAGTGAATGTAGATAATAGATCGCCAAAATCGAATGATGACAAAGCTCAGTATAATCTCAACTCGAAAACCTTATTCCTCCTTTTCCATTCCTCTTAGACATACAAACAATTGGACATTCCTAGTCAATTCTATGTGTGTGTGTATGTGTTTATTTATTTTTTTTATTTTATTTATTTAATTTGTTTCTGTTATTTTGTAAAGTTGATGTAACACAAAAGAGATAAAACTATGTAAGATTTTTTTTTTAATGAATGGAGAAATTTCAAAATGGCAATAAAATATGGGAAACAAAAATAAACTTCAAGCGTTAGGAACTTCTTTTTAAAAAAATGGATTTGTAAAAAAAGCATGCTAAAACTTTGGCATTTTAAATTGAGTTAAATTTAGAGTTCGTCACTCATCCGGTATAGTGGTTAGTGACGCTGACTGCTGGGCCGTGGGGCCTGGGTTTGAATCCCAGAGAAGGCATGGTTGTTTGTAAACGTACAGTGCCTTTGTGGCAGGGGGTACTCTAAATAGCTGTAGAGCCTCAAGTCCTCTCGTGAGGTTGGTGGAAGGGGAAGAGAGGTGGGAGACCTCTGACCCCCCAAGAATGTCCTCCTTCAAATTGGGGTGGATAAAAACGAGCCAAATCGATCTGTGACCTGAATGTTTCTCCAAGCTACGGCTAACGACAGGCGTACAATCTAGCCCTTTGTCATGATGAATTTTGTGAGCCTCGAGCTGACTGCATTGGACAGGTGGCATTAGCAACAACAACAAATTTAGAGTCCACTAATATTTTTTCAATCATGAGTTTCATATAAAATTAATGAGTTATTTTTTCTTATAGCCCTTAATTACAGTAGAAGTCCTATAATCCGGCACGTTCGGGACCGGCTCGGTGCCGGACTACCGAAAATTCCGGTCTATCGGGCGGTAATTATAAGAACAATTAGGTTAATAATTAAACTACAAATGCAGTATGCAAATACATAGAACAAAGTTTATTTTACATTTCATATAATGTATGTACACGTACTGTAAAACATATTTCACTTAGATTTTAAAAAGTCACGAATGTCTTTTTGTTTTCTTGACTTTTGGCATTTAGTATAAAATTTATTTTTAATGATATGGAAATCAATAATTTCTGAAGCACTGTAGCTAGTACTAGCCTCAGCAAAAGAGATAAACTTATTTAGTGATTCTGCAGCTTCTGCCCAGCTGATTTTTTCCTTTTCTTCCGTTTCGGCATCTGAGTCACTTTCTTCAAGATTTTGAGTAGGCTGAGGGTTTACTACAATGTTGATAATGCCCTCATCGGTTAGTTCTTGTTCAACAGGCTCATTCTTGTCGATTAGAAGCCACTCCTCTACCTCATCTTCAGGCAGGTTTTTCAAGGGATTGTCAGCACTTCTAACGACATCTAAAACTTTGGTCAGAGCGTCTTGATGGTCTTCTTCCTCATCAGTCTGTAGAGTTAGGTCAGATGCAGGGTTTACAGCTGGCCAAAGTTTTCTCCAGCATTTTTGGAGTGTTGTATTTTTTACCTGGTTCCAAGACAGTGCAATAGCATAGACGGCATCTTTTACTGTAAACTTTTTTTGAAAATCAGTCACGTCGCAGTCGGCATTTAACAGGCCTTGAATAAAAGACCTTCTATAAAAGCATTTAAAATTTTGAATAACCCCTTGGTCCATGGGTTGAATCAAAGATGTTACGTTAGGTGGGAGCAAGTAGCAACACAATATTTCCAGAAACTAACTCATCTACTGGCGGTTGGGCTTTGCAATTGTCCAAAAGAAGGATGGCTTTAGTATCTTCTGGTAGACCAAGGCTTTTGAAGGATTCCTTGACCTCAGGCACAAAGTGGTGAAAAAACCAGTCTTTAAAGAGGGCGGTAGTCATCCACACATTTGATTGACAGGCAAGTGTGTAACATTCTTAAAAGCCCTGGGTTTTGCAGATTTACCTATCACAAAAGGGGTCACTTGGTGGTTTCCAGACGCATTAGCACATAGCAAAACGGTTAATCTGTCTTTGTTTTTTTTAAACCCTTGGCTGCTTTTTCTCCTCCCCCAGCTAGTGTAGATGTTGGTAAACATGGCCACAATACTAGCCCTGTTTTATCAGCATTGTAAATCTGTTCAGGTGTTAAATCATTATCAGCCACGATTTTCTCAAACTCGTCTTTGTATTTTTCTGCAGAGTTTTGGTTTGCTGCAAGTGTTTCTCCAGTTACATCAAGTCTTCGAATTCCAAGCCGAAACTTAAAGTTTCTGAGCCAACCATCAGAATAATTACATTCACTTTCAGCAACTCCTAATTCTTGGCCGGATTTCTTTGCCTTTTCAACAATCATTGGCCCTGTTACCAGCTTTCCTTCAGAACGTACTGCACTAAACCATTTGAACAATACACTGTCTACCTGTTCCAGTTTTGGGTTTTTTAATGTTTGTCTAGAAGCCAATTTTTCAGTTGTTACCGATTGAGAAGCAAACTTCATTAGTTCATCTTTTTGTTTTTTAATGTCATAAATAGTTGATGAGCCAATATTAAACTCATTCATTAAAACATTTCTATTCTCGCCTTTTTCTAGCCGTTTGATGATTTCTAGTTTCTGATTGAGAGTCAGTGTTACGTGTTTTCGTTTCTTTCCTTTTGAACTCGAAGACATAGGTTTTGAAAACATGATCACTGTACAGTTAGAACGAAAATCACTTTTTTTATAAACAGTTTCAAAAGTTACGTTTACTGTGATGTGAAAGGACACAAAACAACAACGCACAAAAAAATGGCGAAGACGCTTCGTGATTGATTAACGGAGCTGCACTGCACCTGAATTTGTTGGGACAGCTGAGACTAGCCGGCAGCTAATTGTTCCGGAAAAATCCCGAGCGCTTCCGGATGATCCCGAACTACCCCGAAAACTTCCGAATAGCTCTAGAGCGTTTTTATTTGCTTTAAAGACACACTTTTGGAGAAAACCAAAATTTTTACAATTTTCGGGAGCGATGCCGGACTATCGGGCATTCCGGACTGTTGGATGCCGGGGACTGATGGACTTCTACTGTAATTAATTTTCCCTTTTTTTTTTTTTTTTAGTGTAAGGTAGGTCAGATGTTTCAATTTACATTTTTCCCTTTCCAAGGATCCTACCTTCAGGCAGTCGTAATGTTTCTCTGTTTCTTTTGTTAAGAATTCTAATTTTGTTGTATACACGATAAATATTTTCAACATCTCCACTTGAGTGATTTTATTATCTAGAACAAAAAAATTCGGATTTACCCATACTATATTCATTGACAAATGAAAGATCTATACATAATTTGTTTTAAATTTCAAATCGCTATTTTTATTTACTTATTTGTCATCATTGTTTTAGATGACAAAATCTAAAAAAGAGTTAAGTGATAACAGGTGTGTGAAAAGTAGAAAATGAGATAGTCTTAAGATAACAGTACCGTAAAGTTTTCTTCAAAGTTACATCTTCAATGTTTAAAGTTGTAATATTAAAAGCACAGTATCAAAGAATCGATGTCATACAATAAATCAGCTGTGAATAAATACATTTGGACAAAATTCAGTAAAATATTTAATGAGCTCAGGGAATATACAAGCGAAGATCTTTAGTAATGAGATGAAAGTGAAGACTTCATACACTAAACTTATGTATTTACTTCTTCGCACATTCAAATTTTTATTGAAAAATATGTTGTTGTTTTTTAAATAGTTCATTCTGATACTGTCTCACATAAAATATTTTTAAAAAAAATTTTATATAAACATACTAAACGGAAGGAAATAGAAAAAAAACACTTGGATAAACTTTCTGAAGTCGTTCATAATAAAAAGTACTTATCTGAAATGTCTTTAGCTGAACGTTTTTTCTTAATTATAAATAATTATTTTCCTTAGAACTGATGTAAAAATAAAATTAATCTTTACTTGATATTTATGTCTTCCATTTGAAAAAATATATGTATTTTACTTTTTTGTATTTAAATAATTATAAATCAATGTTTTGCAAAATACATAAAAAGATAAGTAAAAGTAAATAAATAAAATTTAATTTGGATAATTTATTAAAATATAAATCTGATTTTGATATAAAAAAAATTTTTTTAAGAATTTGTTTCGAAATTTTTTAAAGTGTTCCTCAGCTTACACCAATAACATTTACAGAAAATATCAAGGTTCCAGAACTGCTAAGCATCATGAAAACATTTCAGTTTTACTACGCATGAAGAATTCGTCCTCATTTCACGCATGGTTACTATAAACCGTTTCCAGTGGCGGCGCGAGACCTGAAACTAACGTGGGCAAGATATATTTCGCGAGGCCCTTTGGTGGCGTAAGAAGAGGATTTGTAAAAAAAAAATCCAATTTTTATTCATCAAGAAAAAAACCAAAACTTATACTCATATTTCTTTGTCACATTAAAAAATAATGAAAAAAAAAATTAAAGAAACAGAAAATTTCTACTTTTAGTTTTGCTGAAATCCTTAATGATTGGTTCGTAATTTATCTTAGATCTGTTTCAATAGATAAAACTGCCGAAGCTAAAAGTCTCTCTTGCCCCATTGGATTTCTTACATAATTTTTTATCAGTCTTGATTTTGAAAAGCTCCTCTCAGTGGAAGCTGTACTTTTAGGTATTGTTTACGAAATTCGAATGACAATGTAAAAATTTGGGAAAATTTCTTTCAAATCGTTCTCTATGACATATTGAAAGAGATGTTTCACGTCTGTAATGGTGTTGGGTAAATTTGGGATCATATTTTGTAATTCTTCATATAATTCGTAAGGTTGGAAAAGTCACTGCTCTCACCTACTTGCAGGACTGTGTGTAAATCTTGACAGTTTTTCAATATTTGCTCTTTTGGAATATTTTTTAATTTGCTTAAGTCATAGAGAAAACGAAATTTTCAAAATGTTGATTTAAAGACCATATTCTTGAATCCACATTGCTGAACAAAGAATTGATCGTGGTATTAAAAATGTCTGTTTCATACTGGTTTTTGACAGACTCTATAGGTTGATCACCACCTTCATAATCAAACATTCTTATCTTTTTGGCTACCCTTTTATTTTTAAAATCTTTTGGCAAATCATTACTGCTATTCTCAATAAACTTACGAGCGTCAGACAAACATTTTCCGAATCCAGTCTGTCAATACTCTTTGATCCAGCTACAAAATGTACGCAAATGTTCAAGAGCAATGCATAAATGGGCTTGTTCATATTGCCATAATTTGCTTATGGTTTTTTTGATACGCCTTAATAACTCATACCATACATGTAATGATACGATAAATCCCAAACTGAACATTTCATTTAAAAAGGAATCGCAATCACTGAGTGTGTTGGATTGTTCTGTTTGGTTTTTGAAGTTTTCTATAGATTCAACAACATTAATAAACTGTAATAATGTGGACTTCACCGCCTCGATTCTGCTTTCCCGCCTTGAGTCTGATAAAGGCTTAATATTAAGCTTTAATTTATCTTTGATAATTTTCCAGCATTTTCTGGAACTTGAAAATAGAAAAAAAAATCTTTCTAATAAAACCTAAAAATGTTTTGTTGCCACTGACGAATTAGCTGCGTCTACTAATAACAGATTCCTGGTAAGACAACCGCAAGGTGAGGAAAATGCCCTGGGATTTATATTTAATATTCTAGTTTTAACTCGACTATTTATGCCTATCACATTTGCACCATTGTCGTATCCTTGTCCATGACAGTTCTGAATATCTAAGCCATTTTTTTAGCTCTCCCAGTAATGCATTGGTCAAATAATTGCCAGTCATTTCAGTGACAGCAAGAAATCCGATCAAGTTTTCTTCTATATTTCCAGTTGATGTACTACAATATCTTAAGATGACTGACATTTGTTAAATTCTACTACAGTCTCTAGTGCAGCCAAGTAAAAAAGAATAATATTTTGACTCTTTTATTCTACCAATCACTTCACTGGTAACTGTGCTCGACATGATTGTGATTAATTCATTTTGATTATCGTGGCTTAGAGATAATGATGTGAAAGTTGTTTATTATCAATGCGATTCATGTGTTCCCGTAACGTAGGATCATATTTAGATATAAAATTTAAATAAGTCTATGAAGTTTCCAGAATTCTTAGTGTCTTCGTCTGTTTTGAGAGATTCTCTGTGACCTCTAAACGCCATATTATGATAAGCTAAGAAATTTATGATATCAATTAATCTCTCAAACAAATTGTACCAATGTTTTGGAGATTCAAGAATTCGTCTTTCTTTTTCTCGGCCTAATGTTTTTCCGTACTTTATTCCCTCCTCTAATGTTATCCATTGGAACGTATAAGCCATATGATGTTCTTTAGTATTCTCATATCTGTGTAGAGTACTACTTAAGTGTTTCGAATCAAAGCACCCTTCCTGTACCATTTGAGTTTGTGAATCACCAAATAGTCTGCATGGAAAACAGAAAACTTTATTTTTAGAACTCGAATAAATCAACCTGCGAAGACATTGAGTTTCACCATTATTTAGTTTTTTTGAGAAATGAAAATTGGAAAATTGTCTATGATCATCATCTTTAGGATAATATTCATCACTGTTATTTAACTGTCGTTTGGAATCGCTTTGAACTAAATCATGACCGGTGACCATCTTTCATGGGAAATGTACACAATCACGGGTTAAAACAGAAAAATGCTTTTTTCACTACGTCACTGGCATCTCTGTTCACAGACGAAAAACTAATCTCAATATCTTTTTGATCGTTACTGAGATTATTATTGGGATTACTGTGTTACTCAACGTGAACACAGAAAGCGTCAGATTATGATTGACAAGCTTTTGATCCTATTTCTATTTCCGCCTTTCGGTATGAATAGTCAGTGCACTGGAGTAACTTCCAAATTCAGCGGAGACTCGGATGTGAATAAATATTGTTGAGAAGTCGAAGGAACCGATTACTTTTATTCTGTACTGGCAGATTCAGTCTGACTGAGAAATTTCATCCTACCTGAACTTTAAACCTAATTGGATACAACTCTTTCAGCTTTACCTTTTCTTTTTACTGCACCAGATTCCCATTTTCTCCTTTTATCTCTATCTCTCTTAGTGTTTAAGCCTGACATGATTGATAAATTATGAAAAATGCTCAGTACCACTATTATTTATTCTCACATGAAATGTTTGTAAAATTTATAATATGATATACAAACATGAAGCAACATGAATCTGTATACAATACTTTAATTGGCTTCCTAATGATGGAAAGTCCCGAACTATGCCCCATTTCTGAATAAGGACTCCCTGCGATAGCAGCTTAACTCCAGCTAATGCTACCAGACTAAATATGAACAAATGAACGAAAACGACAAAATTGAGAAATTTTTAATTAAAAAAAAAAATGGAAACAATATTTTTACGAAATCTTTATTCATGTGCTTTCGTAAACCGATAGATAGAATATATATTTAAAAAAATCGATATATCAATTTTTCGGGGAAATCTTCATTAACGTGGGCTGGATTTTCTACCGCCAAATTCTCTTTTCTAGCCGAAGATCGATCGCCAAGGCGTATCCTTGAGAGGAACCGGTTTGTAGTAACCATATGCGATACGATTCTCCTCAGAGAAAACTCGGCGTAGTAATACATTGTATTCCTCTGAAGACATCCTTTCGGGGAAATCTTCATTAACGTGGGCTGGATTTTCTACCGCCAAATTCTCTTTTCTAGCCGAAGATCGATCGCCAAGGCGTATCCTTGAGAGGAACCGGTTTGTAGTAACCATATGCGATACGATTCTCCTCAGAGAAAACTCGGCGTAGTAATACATTGTATTCCTCTGAAGACATCCCTTTCGGGGAAATCTTCATTAACGTGGGCTGGATTTTCTACCGCCAAATTCTCTTTTCTAGCCGAAGATCGATCGCCAAGGCGTATCCTTGAGAGGAACCGGTTTGTAGTAACCATATGCGATACGATTCTCCTCAGAGAAAACTCGGCGTAGTAATACATTGTATTCCTCTGAAGACATCCCTTTCGGGAAATCTTCATTAACGTGGCTGGATTTTCTACCGCCAAATTCTCTTTCTAGCCGAAGATCGATCGCCAAGGCGTATCCTTGAGAGGAACCGGTTTGTAGTAACCATATGCGATACGATTCTCCTCAGAGAAAACTCGGCGTAGTAATACATTGTATTCCTGACATTCGGGTTTTCATTTCAGTGTTGATGTTTTCTGAAAATATTACCAGTGTAATTTAAAGGGTAGGTTAAACGATTTCTCGAATTCACATTTTAAACTTTTTTATCTCAAAATGAGATTAAAAAAAAAACTTTATGTACATGACAACTAAGTTAAATTTCAAGTTTTTTCTTTTCAAAGCAAAGAGTTATTATTTAAATTCGAAGCTATAAATTTCATTATTTTTATAAATACGAGACATAAGTATCAAATGAAACATAGTTTTAATTTTTTGCCAGAACAAAGGAAAATAATTATTTATAATTATGAAAAAACAAACATTTTAGTACAATCAGTGCAGATTGTCTAGTCAAACTAATCCAGAAATCTCAAATATCTTACTATCCTAAATATCTATTATTTGTTTTATCTCATCATTACCTTAATTTTTAAAGAGATAATCACTCAGATTTTTCGAAATAATCGAATGCTTTTCTGAAAAAATTTTCTTCCTTTATATATATTCAGAGATGATTTATTTTTTAAAATCATAGATTATTTTATATTGGGTTTTTTTTTAGATATGATAGTTATAAGGGTTTTATTACAGTTTGGAAGAGAATATATACTTATATACAGTACAATATCTTATACATTTCATAATTTTCATTATATTTCTCTTTTTTTTAACTACAGATTTTCGAAAAAATAGCGATTTACAAAAAGCTGTTGATATTGCATGAGTTCCTGAATAGTATAAGAAAATTCATTTCTGCTCCTGATAATAAAAGTGGCCGCGGTAACCTAGTGGTCAAGTTAACGGACTCGTGGTCGGTGTATCATGAGTTCGAGCCCAATACCACTGAAGACCCGCATTGTAAGGGGGCAATGCATAAAAAATCTATCGATGCTTAAACGTTCTCTCGTTGGTGTGGTGTAGAAGTTAGGAGAGGGGTTGCCAGCTCAGGTGTTGTCCTCGTCACTTGACCGTGGTTCAAAATTACGAGGTCCAAAAACCCTCGAGTAGTTGAATAGCGTAATGCTAATATTTATTCACTCAAGATAATAAATGTGTTGAAAATAAATCTCGGATTATCCACGTATAATAAAGCTAGAATTTTCAACTACCAAAACATCACGGTTTCTAGGATTGCTGGAAAGAGGTGACTGTAAATTAATATCTTTGCTGCACCACTTTGAATGAACAGGAAATTCATCAATCAAGAGTTCATTAGGGATATAAACATATTAATCTTAAATTAAGATTTCAAAATTTAGTATTTTTTTTATGAAACTAATCAAAATAAAAACTCTAGAATTAACTAATGTCTTTTTGAATCCTCCTTGATATTATTCCTTTTAATTACTTTTACAACTTTACATACATATGTGTAAAATAATTAAATGATTTTTTTTTTTTCTAAACAGGACATAAGATGTAAAAATTCTTTTCATTGAAAATGAGTGATTTCCATTTTGTACAATTTATGTTTCAATATTTGAACCATATGAAACTACAATTATAGCAAAAGTTATAATTGACATAGTTTAAATATTAACGTAAAAATTAAAATAGAATTGAGACAATGATGAAATAACAAAATTTATGTGCTCTTAATCCACTGTTTTCTAATAAAAGTTGATAAACATTTAAAAACATGTATTCTCAAAAACTTGGAAAATGATTTTAAAAATATCATATTACGTCTGAAGGTTGAATATATTATGCCAATTGCAAAATTTTAAAATGAATGTTGAAAAAAAGAATAAGTTCTGGTTAAACACTTTTCTCCTTGCAAAACAAGAATGAATGTTTTAATCAACACGACTTAGATTTTTTCAGAGGTCATAGTCAATTTTTAAAAAATGATAGCATTAATTTTTTGATTTGTTTAAAGATCATAGCCAATAAAAATATGATTAATAGCATTTTCTTAATTTCAGAACTTAAAACAAAATCAGTAAAAAAAGTATCAAAAAATATAAATTAATTCAGTGCTTTTCAAACTGTGGGGCGCGCCTCTCCAGTGGGGTGGGATAACCCTACAAGGAGGGTGCGAGCATGTCGGAAATAAAAGATTAATTAAGAATGTATCTATATATTAATTTATTGAAAGAAAGCAAAGGAAAAAAAATTCTGATATAAAAATTAATCAAATATCCATGTGTACACTGTTATAATATACTTATAAATTGTACAGTACAATACATTTGATAATAAATTTATCTATATTAAATTAAGAACAAGTTTAATAATTACTACCGACTTCCTTGAGCTTGCTATATACAAAATTTAATATATCTTGATAATTCGTGTTATTTATAATTAAAGTCGTATTGTAATTTCAGCATCAAAGTACGTTATTATTGCTTTCAATACAATGTTATTGTATGGGGGGGGGGGGGTGATGAAAATTATGATTGAAAATTGGGTCGTCAATATTTAAAATTTGAGAAGCACTGAACTTATTGGTAAACTTTTTATTTTAGATTATCATACATGGTATGATTTATAGCATACCATATTCGATTGTGTCATATGTAACATCTACGTACTAAAGTATCATTGAATTTTGTAGATAGGATGCAAAAATGAGAAAAATTTATGAAATTAATATACTTAACTATTAATCATTTGTAAGAAAATAAAAATTAACTGGATTTTTTATTTCTCATATAAAATTCTGTTTTTTTTTGTTGTTTTTTTTTTGTCATAATACTGTGTAACTTTTACCTTCAACATTAAAATTCTGTAAAATATAGAGTATGTTGTACAGAAATCATTAATATAAAACATTATCTTGTAGATTATTACACACAAATTCAAATGTTTAATATTATTCAGTCAACTATATAGAAACATATCTTTTGCGAAAAAAAATTCACAGGTCACAAAAAACAGAAATTTTTTTGTTGAATATTTTTTATATGCCACGAAAACAATAAATTAACTTTTAATTTTTTCGTATTCGTTTAATTAACAATCATTGCATTCTTTACCGTCTAATTGATTCGATCAGCTGAACTATTTTTTAGCACTTGAAAGCAATTAATCGTGTAAATGTAATTCAAGAATTGGCTCTGTGCATTAAATATATAAATTCTACGAGGATATAATGCTTAATTATTTAAAGAAATTTAGAAGTGATACTTTAAATTTATAAGAGGACATTTTCTTTCTAAACTTATAATAATCAAATTTATATTATTTGAAGACTCCTAAATTTCTTTGCGTATTCAAAGAAAAAAGAATTCTTTGTGTTCATCTTTAAATTTGACCTTTTTTTTTTGTTGCTAAATCCTATGTTTTATTTTGCAGAGTTTCTTGATGAAATTATTCATTCGAGTATCTTGATAAAAAAATATTTAAAACTCGTTTATTAAGTCATCAAACACTTTTTTTATGCGGAACATAATTATTACAAAAATATGTTAACAAACTTTGTATAAAGTTTTTTTAATGCTTCAGTTTTATTTATTTATTTTACTGTTTATTTTATGCTTCTACATACAAAATACTATGTTTAATTAAATGTTTGGAAATTCTACATTGTCTTTTTACGTATGTTTTAAATTTTGATTTTTAAAAATTTAAATACTTTTGGTTAATTCATTATAGTGATTGCGGTAACCTTGTAATTATGGTCACGAACTCGAGGCTGGAATGTCTCGGGTTCGAGTCCTGGTGCCACAAGGGACCCACCATTGCAGAGCAGGCCGATGTACATTGAATCCGTAGAGGCTCAATGTCTTCCCAATGATGTGGTGTGGCAGTTAGGAAAAGGGGTTGCCAGCTCATATTTTAGTATAATCAGTAAGAATTTCTAGTCAACATATAGTAAGACTGGATCTAATCTAGAAATTTTATATCTCTTACTATTCTAAATGTATTATTTGTTTTATCTTTATCATTATCTTAATTATTAAAGGAGATAATCTCTCATATTTTTAGAAATAAACAACTTTAGTTAAAATTTTTGTTTCTTACAAAATCAATACTTTGAATTTTCCTCCATTAAATTTATTCACAGCTAATTTATTATACACAAAGATTAACTCACATACAAAGTTTTTTCGATATAATAGTTAAGAGATATAATTTGGAAGTGAATATATACTTGCAGTATGGTATTTTGTTTCACATTTCTCATTGCTTTTCTCTTTTTTTTTATTAATAGTTTTTCGAAAAAATAAAGATTTACAAAAAATTTTTGATAGTGCGTAAGTTAGTGAATATATATATAGTTCAAGAAAATTCATTTCTGCTCCAGATAAATGTGTGGAAAATAAATCCTGAATTATTCACGTATAATTAATTTAGATTTCTTAACTACTGAAACATCATGACTCTTAGACAGGATTCCTGAAAGAGGGATAAAATTGATATTTTATTTGTATTACTTGACTTAACAGGAAATTGATCAATCATCGATATAAATATATTTATCTTGAATTAACATATCAAAATTTTAACATTTATTTATAGAACAAACTAAGGCAATTTAGAACAAAGGATTTTAGAGGTTTGCTAGTGCCTTTTTCAAATTTCTTTATTCCTTAAAATCCTACATGATCTTTTTTTTTATTGTATCCAGTTAAGGGAAATTTATTAAAGCTCTTGCTTCATTTAGTAAAACACTTCTATATACATGTGTGTAAAATAATTAAATGATTTTTCCCCCTAAACAACATATAAGATGCAAAAATTCTTTTCAATGAAAATGTGTGTGTGTATGTGTGAGCTTTTAATTTTCCGTTCATAATTGAGAACGAACAAAAATATTGCGATTAGAAATATTTGCAAATATGAACATCCCTTTTATTTTTTTTGTACAAAACTGAACATAATAATTCTTCTGATCTTTCATGTTTAGAAAGATACCGTTTTGAGGTCAACAAATCTAGTACTGTTTTTGCGGCATGGTCCAAAAGATTGAAAAAAAGGGGAGTGTCTCCCCTTTTGTTAAGAATTGGGGAGTGGTTCAAATACTTGAAAACTATCCTTCAAGTTATACTGAGAATTTCTTTTTCTTTTATTTTTGTTGCTCGCTACTATAGTTCACTTCTTGTCTGAAAATCATCAGTTTAGAAATCTTTTTTTTTTTTTACCAGTCATTTTATTGTAAGCGATCTAAAGTTTTAATTAAATATCTTCAACAAGTACGAAATATGAAATATTATGAGTTTTGTTCAGTGATTAATTATATAAAAATACTAGCCACGTAGGGTATAACGGCTAGTATTTGAACTGATCAACTGAATTTGTTTCACTTGCTAAAAAAAAGTCCTCTGTTAACAACAAATGAAATTTATATTTTTTCTATATTTATTACAATTGAAACGAAATGCTTTAAAATTTTCATACCAATTAAAAAAATTTACGAAGTTTGTATTCCTTTTTTTATAAACTATGTGTTACTTAGAAAAAGCCACAACATTTTAAATTTCACAAACAGCAAAAAACAAAAACAAAAAATTCAAATTTACTTATTTAAATTTCTAATACTCTTATCCTTATGAGAAAACAAAATAATTTTGAAAGGTAAAAAAAAAGTCAATTTTTGAAAACACTAATCTAAAATAAAGTTCAAGTAATGATCAGTGCATATAATTTGCACAATTTAGCCAATTAAAAAACACACATAATGCTATTTGAAAAAATTTATAATGCTATAAAATCAAAGTATTGAAAAATTAGGAATATAAAATGTTTGCATTATTTTTATATAGTTTGACAAAGTTTAATATTAAAATATGCTCTGATATTAAAACATTTGAAGTAGCAAATGTGCTTAAATAAAGTTAAAGCTTTTCAGTAATTGAATTTGAATTTAATTGAAGCGTTCGCACGAAAGATGAAAAATATACATGTTAGATGGATTAGCTATTGAATGACTTTTGGAAGAAAGTTGTCCCATATTCATTGCATCGCTAAAAATTATTCAACATTTCTTAAACCTAAAAATTAAATTTTAAATAATAGTAATCAAATAGTGTTATTAATTAAAAAACAACAAAAATGGACAACTAATTTTATAAATTAATTTAACATTGAAATTTAAGAACATGGGTTCTTTTGGCTGCAGACTTCAAATTTATATGCAATCACACCTCAGCTAGGATGTTTAATTTGTATTTTATTAACTACCACACAACATCATTCGAGAAATTTGAGATCCCGTTTCTTATATTAAGTCGCACTTGCAGAATTTCACAAAGGGAATTCTTGGTAAAATCAGGATTCGAACCCATGACTAATCTTTTAAACTGCGACCCATTAAAAAAAGATAAAAGCTATAGAAATACCTTATACGAAGTAAAAATAGACGTTAAAACTAAATACTATGTAGAATTTTCCCTTAGAATGTAGATTCTTATAAATAGGTCTGTACTGCGGAAATCTATCACGAACTGCAATCTTTTAATGTATAAAAGAAAGTAGAAATGGAAACGACTGATTTTATAACCATTAAAAAAATAAACTTTATTAAAAATAGATTTCTTTGAATGAAAAATAAATTGATTAATTTGAACATACAAATTGTATTAAAAATCTTTAAATTTCATATGAATTTCATTAAACTTACCAATAATTTTATTTTATATAATTATTCCACTTAACAAATGGTTAGAAATTTGTATTGTTTTTAATATAACAATTATAAATCAAATAGAATGTTTTTTGATAAAATAAAATTACTTAATTAAACCAACACTTAAATTAAGCCTTTTTAAATTCATTAGAATTTCATGCTTCAGAAAATAATGTAGGCAAATGTAGATTCTTCCTTCAAATTGTATACACAATATATGTAGAGAGAGACCTTACTTTTTTTGCTTTTAAATTAGTATTAATGATGCATAATTCACACACATTCTTGCATTTCTTGGTATAAATATTCTCGTAGAAAAAAAATTTAAGTATTCGAATATTCTTTTTTTCAAATTTTTTCATAAAAAGGGCACCTTTAAATTAACGAATGCTTCATTTCATAGAGAATGTGATGACTACGGGGCATTTTCCAATTCCATGA